>PVIC010011142.1:0-41951 GCA_004025085.1 Thryonomys swinderianus
GTACACTGCCTTAAGGACAGGTGCTAGGGTGGTCTAGAGGAGCAGTGGGGTCTTCACGGCTCCCTATCTGCCTCTGGACTTCCTTTAGTTGCCTGGATGATGCTGAAGTTGCACAGGACTAAGCTGGAGTCCAGCCCTGCCTGCCACCTACTTGTGAGCTTCCCTGCTCTGTTTCTCAACTGCAAGCCCTTTGCGGGTCCTGCTCCTTCCCTGCTGTGCCAGCCTGCACCCCAAGGGCGGCGAGGGCTGCGGAGAGGGAGGGATCTGAGTCTCAGCGGTGTAGTCTGCCTGTGTGGAAGGGATGTTACGGCTGCCTCAGGAGTGTGGAATAGGTTGGAGGGAAAATGGAGCATGGAGATCCTTGCTGTCCCTTAGTGCCTCCATAGGCGGCACAGAAAGGAGCTGAGAGCCAGCCAGGCTGCCCTGACCTGCACCCTGAGAGGACACCGTGAGAAGCTAAGTTGGACCTGGAGTGTTCGACATTTTTCCCATCAGGGGCCAGTGCTGCCCACAGGTCTCCAGCAAGAACATGGACTTTTGTCCTCGTCCCATTGTGGCAGCCAGGGCTCGTGGGCTCTGGCCAGGGCCCTTCCAGCCTGTGGTCTATCCTGTGCAGCGCTCAGTTGCTCTCGCCTCTGCCCTGTGGGCTCTGCAGCAGTTCGGCAGCTGCAGACCTGGATGAGGAGTTTTCGGCCATGTACGTGGTGGTGCCCACACTGCCTGTCATGTGCTGTGCAGCATGTCTAGGCTCTGGCTGGGCAGGTGGTTCAGGCCTCGCCTTAGGATTTAGGGAGGGCCTCACAGGTCTCAGGACAATGCCCAAATCAGAATGAACGTAGCTGTCTAGAGAGAGCCCTGGGCTGGCAGCTTCTGCGCCTTCTAATTCCTCTTGGTTGCCCTTGCTGGCCAACTCATAGGAGTAAAAATCCTCTCAGGACTGACCTTTGTCCACAGCCACCTTTGTCCAGAGCTGCCTGAGCCTGTGGAGGGAGCCAGAGGCCTCTGGACTCCGTGGGGAGTAGCAAGGGGGCCGAATTCCGGGGGCCTCCTGAACATCCCTCTGGGGACCCCTGCAAGGGGGCTGGTCCCCTGGGGCCGCTGGACTCCTCTGAGCGTGTGTTTATGGAGACAGTCCAGGATGGCACCGTGCCTAGCAGGGAGACCCGCCAGCCAGGGGGCTGCAGACTCGGAGCATGGTCCCAGGAGGAGGAGGCAGAGGTACATTCCACAGCCCACCTGTGGGGCACACACCCAACCCCTTGGCGGTTATGTGGTCAGAGAACATGGATGCCAGGAGTGTGGCCATCTCCTGAGCCTTCTCACCAGGATGAGGAGGCCCCCATTCTGATTTGCTGCGTCCTCAAATGGCTGGAAGGGGCTGGAGGGAGTGGCCTGGGGCAGCCCTGCGCCTGGGCTGGGAGGGGGGGAGGAAGCTTGTGGGCCTCCTTGATGTCCGTCCTCCAAGCCCTTGGGCTGGCCTGGCCCTCCCCATGTGTGTTCCGGTCACTGCACGTCAGCCAAAGCGACCCCTTACCTGTGGGTCACTTCTGGGGAGTCGGGCTCTCCAGCGTGTGCACCATCGTCCTGGAGGGCGAGCTGGCTCTCCGTTTCTGGGGACCCCTGAACACTGGTGGGGGCTGCCGTGCCAAGTGTGTCATGGGATGCCCAGGCCACTGAGGTCCTGAGAGTGGCCTCTGCTGCTGTGGTGAGCCGGCTGCTCTGGCTTTCCAGTGGGGTGTGCACCCCGGCAAGCTCCATTCCAGCCAAACAAGTGCCCAGGGGCCGTGAGGCTGTCAGAGCACTGCGCCGGTGTCTGGAGCTTCCGCCACGGCCTGTGATGGAAGGTCCTCTCAGCCAGCAGCGTCTTTCAGCAGGGTAAAGCCCTGGGTTTCTGAGCCCACGGCCTGGGCACTCCCGCAGAACCAGGTGGTCGGGTGAGCGCCACCGTGTGGCAGTGGGCTGGATGTGGGCGCTGCCTACCTGGCCTCTGTGTGCTGTCGCTGTGGGGGACTGAGCCGGAGCCCCTGGCTGGCGCCCAGCCCTGCACAGCTGTCCCCACCCACTCCCAAGGCTAAGCAACGTGACCTCGGAGTTTGTTCGCCGAAGCAGCTTGTCCTGCACCTGGCGCTCAGGAGGTGGCCAGGCCCCGCACCGCTGCTCGCTTTCATTCTGACCCTCTGAGGAGGTGGGCCGTGCCCCAGGCCCTGAGACTTCCGGGGTCACTGGGCCTGCTGTATGTCCTGCTTCCCCCTGCTCGGGCTCTGGAGTTCTTACAGCTGCACGAACCCCAGCAGCCCCACAAGTAAACAGACACATCCTGTTGTGACTCTGTGCTGTCCCTTCTCACAGAAGGAAACCTATTGCGGTCCAGAGGACGGGTCCTGGGCGGTCCCCATGGCCACATGCGTGACTGTGCGAGCTGCCGGGTCCCAGCCTTGACCCACAGGGGAAGGGAGCCCCTCCAGCCTGGGAGCCTCAGCCAGAGTCCCGGGGTGGGCGTCTGAGCCCCCAGCACTGGTCTGTGTCACACTGAGGGCTTCGTCTGCCCTGCCTGGGAGCTGGAGTGGGTCCTCCGTGCTTCCAGACCGTCCGCACAAGCCCTGCCTGGGCAGTGGTGAGGGCAGAGCCGTGCAGGCACCTGTGAGCCAGTGCAGAAGGCGTAGGTGGCTGCACACTCCGTCCTTCTGCCTCCTGGGAGGGGTGCCCTCTGCACCCAGCACGTCCCCACCTGCCTTAACTGTGCATGACAGGCTGTGCCAGACGCAGCCTGTGCAAGGAGGCTGGCACTAGACTTCCAGGCGGGGCCCGAGCCGGGCAGCCAGGAGGCGGCTTTCTGGCTGTCCTGGGCGGCCCCCCAGGAACCTGCTGCTCGACAGCTCATCTTGCAGCTACAAGGCCGCTGCACCAAGCAGCACATCAAGGCAGGAAGGTGAAATGAGGCCCTAGTGACGGGGTGGGCAGGTAGGTATGTCCCGCCCACTAGATAGGGCAGCCAGCCGCGCTCGGGCATCCTCATAGTGCGAGATGGGTGGAGCCTCTGTCCTGGGCAGAGCTGGAAGAGAGCCTGAGCAGAGGGCTCGCACCAACCCCTCTGACTATCGGAGACCCCAGGCCTGCGGAGAGGGAGGCCAGCCCTGGGCCCGCGGTCTGGGGGTGTCATCCAGGGCGCTCTCGCCAGCACGTCACATCCGTCTGCTGGTACAGGTTTTGGGGTCCTGCTCCTGGACATGGGGTCCTTGAGCTCTGCCCCCTGTCCCTTTCACACTTGTTTTTCTCCATAGCTGCCCTCAGCACCCGGCAGACACCTGCTTCCCTGCCACTTTTCCCAGTGTCCTCTGCGCACCCCTGGCCCGTGAAGCATCCTCCCCAGAGGTCCTCCGGCCTGCGGCCTGTGGCAGGCGTACACCACTCCTCTGTCCCCTCTCTGGCCCTTGGGTGCTACTGGGAGAGCAGCTCGCATGGGAGATATCCTGTCCCTTCACCTCTGCTGACACAGCTGCCAGAGACGCTCTCTAAGACCCGTGGGAGAGGGAGGAAAAGGGGCTGCACAGTGTCAGGTGCACAGCCTGGGCGCTACGCCTCCACATGTGAATTCTGAACAGTCCTGATACAGTTAGTATAGTCAGTAAATTAGTTTGTTAAATTGCCTTTAATTAACCTTCAAGTAACTGTTACGGGCTAGGGTCGGGCTGGAGCCTCCTGTCTGCCCTGGAGACCTGGAAGACAGTGCCAGCCTGATGTGGGACTGGACTTCTGGGCTCGGGTAACCTCAGGTTGGTGCCAGGTGCTGGTCAGGGACGTGGCTCTGGGCTGTGGCTAGGACCCACTGACAGGCTCCGGCTCACAGCAGCAGGAGGCCTCTGGGGAGCAGTGGCTGCTGGGAGCTGCCCTGCTCTGACTGGAGTTCTTTCCTCCAGGGGGAGCGTCACCTTCGGTCCTCTCCAGGGTCCTGCGTGGGCCGGGGCGGAACAATGCCCTCGGGCCAGGTGGAGAAGCAGAGGCCCGAGGAGGAGCCTGGGCCTGGCCCAGAGCACAAGGGATGGCGCTGGCTGGTGTTCTTCCTCTGCTTCTACGGCTTCATGGCGCAGATGCGGCCGGGCGAAAGCTTCATCACCCCTTACCTGCTGGGCTCCAGGAACTTCACGCAGGAGCAGGCATGTGCATGCAGCGTTCGGAGACGGGCCTTGGGGCGGGGTTCTCCTGACACGTGGTCTTGAGGGGCCAGGCTGGGGAGGGTGAGTGGCTGTGGGAGGCCACGGGGTCTGGAGGGGCTGAGGTGCCGCCGCCACCGAGCCAGCCAGATTCAAGCGGCCTTGGCCCTGCGGAGGGAGCCCCGTCTGCTCTGGCTCGGGGAGGAGGGCCAGGAGCGGGTGCCCTTGGCTGGCCACTCTGCCCTCCAGGCGAGAGAGCCCTCCGGCAACAGTGTCCAGCCCACTACAGCCTACCTCCAGCCCTTTGTGGAAAGAGATTAGTGAAGGAATTTTTCCTTTTACTCAGCCACAGGACAGAGGGTCTTATTGAAGCCCTGCTAATAAGCTTAAGCCCAGGGAGCGGCCCGAGCCCGGTGCGTTCTGTCTTGAACTTCGGTTGTGTGCTTTGTAAAACACATCACAGGTGGGAAGTGTGGTGCCCTCACCTGGGCCCCTGTTTCCACCAGGTTCTCTGCTCTCGCTTAGGGGCCTGTCCAGGCACCAGCCTGTGTGTGAGGCCTCTAAACATGAGACAGCTGCGACAGAAGTGTTAGAAATCCTGCCTTCCTGTGCTCATGTTGGACCTTAATAGATAAAAAATAGATTCCAAATGGGTGTGGTGGCGCATGTCTGTAATCTCAGGCTCTGGGGTGATAAAGCAAGAAGGACAGCAAGTTTGGACCCAGCGTTGGCAACTTAGCTAGACCATATTTCAAAATCAAAACAAACAAACCAACCAACCAGGGTGTAACTGTGTGAAAGTCCTCAGTTTAATTCCCGGTACTGCACAAAAGGAAAAAAGTTGTTCCCAGAGGTTAACCCATCCCAGGCTTGGTCATTTCTGGAGTGATGGTCACAGGACCCCACAGGCCCATCCACGGTCAGGTTCTCTGGCCTCTGGGTGCTGAATGGTATCGGGGAGCCCTGTCCTTGCTGGGCTTGGTCCGGAGGGTCACGTCAGTGTTGTCTCAACATATCTCCTAGGACCTTCCTCCATGTTCTTTGATGTGGAGGGTTCATCCCCATAGGATCAGGGCAGGCCTTGGGCTCACCTGTGATCAGCCATAAAGCCACAGAGAATTGCTGCAAGCTGCAATGAGGAAAACAGGTGGCTCCCAGCTCCTCATTAGTCCAGGAACAACTCTGGCTCAGGGAATGTGTGACAGTCTTCAGGGATGGGGTACAGGGAACGTTCTAGAAGATTCTGGTGCAGGCATGTCTGGAATGTTCTAAGATCCTCAGGGGTGAACTACAGACAGGGTTCTAGAATCCTTGGGGATGAGGTGCAGAGAATCTTTGGGATGAGAGTTCAGGGACTGTTCTAAGACCTTTGGGGGTGGGGTGAGTTACTGTTCTGGGATCCTCAGTCACGGAATATGGGGAGTATTCTAGGATCCTTAGTTGTGGAGTGTAGGGAGTATTCTAGAATCTTCTAAGTTGGGGCTCAGGGAGTATTCAGTGCCACATCAGGAGCCTCTTCTGTGACGCTGTCCCTTCTGCTGGTCACAAGCCCAGTCCTGCCTCCAGGTCTAGGCTGGTCGGTATCCTCTCCGCACTATTCTTTTTACCTAAAGTCTAGGCACGAGTCGTCCTGGTGGGTCCAGCCACGAGAGGGCATCCTGTGTCAGCCCCGGCTCCTGACTGATACCTGCAATCGGCGGGATCACCGTGAATGGCTTTCCCCTGGGGCCCAGGGCGCAGGCTAGGGTGGGGCTTCTCCATGCCCACTGGCTGAGGCTGGGGGCAGTAGAGCAGGCCGTAAGGGTGTGTGATCCACCAGGCCCCTACATCTGGTAGGCAGATCTTTGTCCTGGGAGCTAACGCAGGCGCCAGAGGGGCATGGCCTCTGATCAGCCCTGGCTTGGAGAGCAGATAGGTGAGCGGCTCTCTTCAAACTCATTGTGCAGCTTGGCGTTGGCTCAGCTGGCCTTCAGCGTTGCCACCGCTCCGACCTGGCCTGCCCGCAAGCTGGTGGTGCGCTCACCCACTGTGGTCTCCACGTTACTGCTGTGTGGGGTCCTTCCTTCGATGGGGAAGGGAACTGGAAGGACGATCATGAACAGACAACAGGTCTACCAGCTGATGGCTGATAACTTCTAATAACTCACTGGCTGGTAACTGATGACCAGCTGATGGCTGGTAGCCAGTAATAATTACCAGTTAAATAACAGGACTACCAGCCGATGGCTGACAGCAAAGTTTATTAGAATCACACAGGCTTAGGTAGTGCATGTGCGGAGGGTATAGCCATGCTAGCTGGCCTTGGCAAAAGAGGGAGAGTTAACGGAGTACACGTCAGCCTCCTAAGCAGACAATACGAAAACATTCTCTGAATATTCAGAACATGTGATCGGGGGAAGGGAAGAGAACACCATGACCCACACATCTCCACAAGCCACTCCTGGCTGGGGTCCTGGCGTTCCTGGGGCGAGTGTGCGCAGCTGCGGGTCCTCAGGTGACCCCAGCACTGCTGGGTTTGCGCCACACCTGGTTCTAGGGAGTGGGGTGGAGTCAGGTGGGGCGGGCAGCCCCCGCACTCTCGCCAGCAGGCAGTGTAGTTGGCAGCAAGGCCTTGGTCATTTTCTGTTTTCTGGGATAGAAACTGCCCTAGAGGCCCCCTCGGGGACTCTGGCCTTTCTTACCGCTCTTCCCTCCTTCTCTCTTGGCCTCCTTCCTCAGTGACCTGTCCTGAGGGTCCTCCCTTCTTCCTTCCCCTCTGCCTTGTCTTGATCCTCTCTTTCCTCCTAGAAGGACTGAGGTGCCTCGAGCTGGTGTCTTCCGGCCACAGTACTGCTCCCTACTTTGTTAGCTCAGGACACAGTTGAACCGGATTTAGAGTCCAGTAAAAATAAGAGAGGCCAGGTCAGCGTGATCCAAGCCTCAAGAACAAAGATCTTCCCTGTGGGAGCGCTGGCTTCTGTGGGTCAGCCGCTCCTCGGGCCGGCTCACTGTCAGCTCCCCGATATCCTGGGTGGGCTGTGCGGGCTCGGGCGAGGGGAGGTCGCAGGGCCTGCACAGCGTGGCAGAGGGGCATAGGAGGTTCGTGGAGTGGTCAGCTGGGATGACGGGTGCTGGGGCGGGGCTGCCAAGCCCAGGCGTGGGCACGCAGAAGGCCAGCATTGCCAAGGCAGTGTGCCCCTGTGTGCAGGTGACCAACGAGATCACACCGGTGCTGTCCTACTCTTACCTGGCGGTGCTGGTGCCCGTCTTCCTGCTCACCGACTACCTGCGCTACAAGCCGGTGCTGGTGCTGCAGGGCCTGAGCTACGTGTGCGTGTGGCTGCTGCTGCTCTTCGGCACCTCGGTGGTGCACATGCAGCTCATGGAGGCCTTCTACAGCGTCACCATGGCCGCCCGCATCGCCTACTCCTCCTACATCTTCTCCCTGGTGCACCCCGCCCGCTATCAGCGCATGGCCAGCTACTCCCGCACCGCGGTGCTCCTGGGCGTCTTCACCAGCTCCGTGCTGGGGCAGCTGCTGGTCACGGTGGGCGGCATGGACTTCGACAGGCTCAACTACATCTCTCTGGGCTTCCTCATCTTCAGCCTGGGCCTTGCCCTCTTCCTGAAGCGTCCCAAACGCAGCCTCTTCTTCAACCGCCGCGGGCCTGTGGGGGGGGCCTCGCCCTGCGAGCTGGACCAGATGTACCCCGGGGCGGGCCGGCCGGAGCCCCAAGGGAAGCTGAGGCGCGTGCTGCACACCTGCAGGAACTCCTTCCTGGTGCGCATGCTGGGCCAGCTGAGGGCCAGCCTGCGGCTGCCGCAGCTGCGCCTCTGGTGCCTCTGGTGGGTCTTCAGCTCAGCCGGCTACTACCTGATCGTCTACTACGTGCACATCCTGTGGAATGTGGTGTACTCCACCAGCAACAGCACCCGCGTCTACAACGGCGCAGCCGACGCCGCCTCCACGCTGCTGGGTACGTGTGGCCCTGGGCCTGTGCCCAAGCCGACCCCCCGGCCCTGGACCCTGGACCCTGGCATGGGCTGCCCGACCAGCCACGGGCCCTCACCCCGGCTCTCTGACACACACTGTTTCAGGTGCCGTCACGTCTTTCGCCGCGGGCTTCCTGCAGATCCGCTGGGCGCTGTGGTCGAAGCTGGTCATTGCGGCCGTGACCGCCACGCAGGCCGGGCTGGTCTTCTTTCTGTACATGTCCACCACTGAGAAACTTGCTCAGCAGCCGTACACCATCTGGCTTTGCTATGCGGCCTTCGTGGTCTTCCGCGGGGCCTACCAGTTTCTTGTGCCCATCGCCACGTGAGTGGGCGGGTATGCGTCGCTTTCAGGAGGCTGTGTGGGAGGATGGCGTGAGCGGGAGGTGGGGACGGGCTCGCCTCTGTGCCGGCACAGCTGCCTGGGCCTTGGCGTGCGACCCATATGTACGTGATCACAGTGTACTCATACCACAGCACACATATGTATGTGTGTGCCACATGCTCACCTAGATGTACACTGCATGTACCTACATCGCACCAGCACCGTGTGTGCACTCATATATTCACCACATGCTCACACATGCCACGCAAACCCACACCAAGGTACGGATATGCCTGCAGCACACAGGTACCTTACACCACACACGCTCACACCATATCCATGCACACGGACAAGGCCTCCCCCTCAGGCCTGAGCCCTCCGTGCTCCTGGGGGACCCCCCACCACGGCCCCCAACCCGAGAGCAGCCTTCTGCCCCTGACTCTGGAGTTGTCTCCTCCACAGCGGTGGCCTGGACTGGCCTTGCCGGGACGCCCCGCGCCGTCCCCAGTGTCCAGGGCTGCCTCTCCGGTGCAGGTCCACACGCACCTGTGCCCCCGCTCCTTGTGCCCCCTTCTCACACACGGAATATCTAGCCAGGGCCAACCTCCTTGCCACCTTTCGCTCCACGTCTGCTTCCCACGAGGGCGGTTTGCCAGGCGTTCTTAGAAGGCCTGTGGGCATCTCCCTCACTTGTAGTGCCCATTCTGCAGCCGGAGAGGGCCGGCTTTGGGGCAGGTGCTGGGTGGGGTCGTGGGCACAGCCTCTGCCTGTGTCTGGTGCAGGCAGTTGTGGGCCGGGAGTGGTGCTGGGGTGCGGCGTGCGGCCGGGGCGGGGTGCGCACCTGGGGCCAGGCCGTGGCCCTGCTGCCCAACAGGTCCTGAGCAGGGCATGCGGCCGCAGTGCACCGGCCCAGCCCCTGTCACCTCCGTGTGGAGTCTGTCACCGCGTTCCCTTCTTCCCAGTTTCCAGATTGCGTCTTCCCTGTCCAAAGAGATGTGTGCCCTGGTCTTCGGGATCAACACGTTCCTGGCCACTGTTCTCAAGACGTGCATCACACTGGTGGTCTCCGACAAGCGGGGCTTGGGCCTCCATGTCCACTTGCAGGTGAGCCCGGGTCAGACTTGCTTCGTCCGGCGGGAAGCATGCGGCGACCCCGGCAGAGGCTTCCAGTGTCCACGGGGCCCCTCCCGGACCCAGACCATATGTCTCCCCTGCAGCAGGGTCTCTCGCCAGGGCCCATCCGAGGCGCTCGCTGCCTCCCAGGCTGTGTGGCCCGACACGGCCCACTCCACCGGACCTGTGTTAACACAGGTCCCCCCGCCCCGCCCTGGCGTCTGCCTGTGGTTGTCAGCCTGGTGGCCTTGGGCCCCGGTTGGGGAGCAGGAGCGGGTTTCTGCAGGGAAGAGGCCAAGCGGAGCCCAGGAGCCCGAGCCGGGGCTGCCTAGTGAGCCAGCGCTCTGGGGGGCCGTTCCCCACCCGCTGGGGGAGGGATGGCGGCCCAGCTGCTCCTCACTGCCCACCCTGGGGCCAGACAGTGCCCTCTGCTGGCCTGGAGGAGGCCTCTGTTGACTTGAAGGCCTGGCTGTGCTGAGCAGGGGACTGTGGTCTTTGTGTTGTGCTGATACTTGGGACCTTGCGTTTGCAGGGCAGACGCCAGAACCACTGACCTAAATCTCCGACCCTGTACTTTTTTCTTCTGTCTTCTTTCACTAATTAGAACTTTATTTCCTTTTTTCTGCTTTAGATTTATTTTGCTCTTTCTTTCCTGAGATCAGAGTTTATTGAGCTGAGACTTTTCCTTTTCTCAGACAGCTACTTTAGTACAAAACATTCTTCTCCTAGCAGTGCTTAGCCCTCACCTACAGATGGGTATTTTCATTTTCTAATTATTTTTTAAATCTCACTTGAGACTTCTTTTTTGGTTCATTATTTGAAAGTGTTATTGTGTTTCCCAACTGTTTGGAGACTCTCTTGTTATTTTTTTGTAAACTTCTTTTTTATTTAATTGAAATAGGAAAACACTCGTGATTTGAATTCTTTTAAACTTGCCAAGGTTTGTCTGTGGCCCTGAATGTTGTCACTGTGGCTGTGTGCTCCTCAGGCACCGGGAGATGCGCATGGGGCCGTTATTGGCCGGTGTGTTCTGTCCACGCTGGCCGGGCATCTGGGTGGTGTTGTGCCCGGGAAACCCAGGCCTAGCTCCCTGATGATGCAGAGGTGGTGGAAGAACCAGACAGAGATAGAAAGTTTTGAAGCAGAGTTTTTGTGCTTTAGTGAGCAGAGCTTACAGGAGAGAAAAGCCTGCTTTCTTCCAGACAGACTGGGAGGGAGCCTGAGGCGGAGCCCCGCCCACCGTGGTCCTGGGTGTCGCTCGCACCAGTCGGGGCCTCTGCGTCGGTGGGCTGAGGGCGCCCGCCTTGACTGGTGTACTGGCTCGTGACTAGGGCAGATGGGGAGGGGTGTTAGGGGACTTTCCACATTCCGGGGTGAGGTCTCCTCTCCGCTGGGCACGGCACAGCGTGCAGAGGTGTGACCAGCAGCCGTCTGCTTTTACTTGCGGGTGGCAAGACTTGCGTAGCTTTCTCCCTGCCTGTGTCCCCCGTCCCTGCACGCTGCCTGCCCCGGGGCCTTGGGGGCCGTGTCTCGTGCTTCCCCCACTGAGGGGGTGCCCCAGGCGCCCAGGCCCCTGCTTCTCGCAGCGCTGACACAGCCTTGTGCGCTGGCTGCGGCGCACGCGCGACCGCGAGCGGCGGGTGTGCGTGTGTCTCCGCAGGGACTGCGCCTGCGCCTGGCCCGCCCCGCCCTCCGTCCTCTCAGCCCCTCCCTCGCTGAGCGCTCCCTCCCGGCGCAGCCCCCTCTCTGCCCTGCGCGGGCAGCCTGCCGTCCGCAGTGTCAGCGGGCACCTGCTCCTCTCCCGCCCCTCCAGCCTCTGCCTTCCACGGCCGCGTGCGGACCGTGTGCGGACTTGCACAGGAGGGCTCCCGGGCCTGCCCTTCCCGTTGGTCTTTTCTCGTCTCCATTTCTTTCTTCACTCTTCCGACGCGTTGCTGGTGCCCGCGGCAGGCCCTCCCCTGGGCCCGTCGGCTCGTGGCTCAGCGTGGCACGTGGGGCTGCCCTGCAGCGTGCCGCGCGTGGAGTGGAAACTGCCCAGTTCACGTCACGCGTGCTCTCGCCGTAGCACACTCATCTCAGTGTTTCTCCCACTCGCCTCGAGAGCCGCTAAGACCGCGTTTCTGCTTCAGCAGTGAGAACACTGTCATAGCTTAGAAAACTTCGGAGAAGGAGCTGCCCTCTCGCCTACGTCCCGTGTCCAGATCGCTTCCCGCACCCCTTTCTCTTCAGACCTCTTGTGCCCCAGCTTCGGGGACCTGCTGGTACCGCGTCCCTTGTCTCCTTCGCCGGGGCGCCGTGGGCCCCGCTGCTCCTGTGGGCCTCCCCTGCCCCAGCAGCAGCCTGTGGCTCCTCGAGGCCTGGCCGGTGCTGGCGCGGCTCAGCCCTGCCCGCGCTGGGGCACACCTTGCTGGCTGGCTGGGGGCTGTGGCCCTGACGGCGGGTGCACGGCAGGTGGGCCGGCTCGCCCCGGGCGCTGCGCTGGGCAGGACGTCTCCTTGGTGCTGCTTAGGCTCCGAGGCCAGACTGCGGACTCCCCAGCTGCCGTGCGCTCTGCCAGGGCCGAGTGGGGTGGAGTCGATGTCGCCCGGGGCAGTGACGCGGGCCCCCTGGGAAGTGGCACGGCAAGGTCTGCCGGCACGGCGCACGGGGTGGGCCTGGCTGAGCGTCTGGAGCCTGCTGGTTCTTCAGCTCCAAAGGAGAGACCCTGTGGGGCTCCGTGTGCCCCGGGGGCCTGGGGCCTTGTGTGCGCAGCGCCCTGGTGTCGTGGGGTCTGGTTCGTGTCAGGAAGAAGAGGCGTCGCAGCAGCCCACCCGCCTGGGAACCATGTCCGCAGTGGGTGCCCGGGAGGCCGCTGGCACCAGGGCTGTGGAGCCCCGTGGCAGCAAGGTTGCTCGCCTCCCGGACTCCGGGCACCTCTGGCACAGCTGAGACCTCCCTGTGTCCCAGGGATGATCCAGCCCCTTCTGCCCTGAGCATCTGGGGACAGTGGGGCATCCCCAGCTGGGCCGGCTGCTCGGGCAGCATTGTGCCGCTTCTGCAGACTCCCTGCCAGCAGTGTGCCACGCCATGTGCCAAGGTCTGACCAGGAAATCCTGGCACTCCGGGATGTGGGCCGAGGGGTCTCTGAGGAACTTCACCCCACAGAGGCAGGTTTGGGGCATGGCCAGGGAGGCCACGCAGGCAGGACACGTGTCAGGGCCCCAGGGCCCCCGGAAGGCAGACCCCACGGCGGCTCCCTAGGCAGGGCAGGGCCGCGGCAGCTGCTGTGGGACCTGCGCCCCAGGCCTGGGACCCCACGCAGTGCTGGTAAGAGCCCGGAGCCAGGGCTGGGTGGCTGGGTGGCACCCTGGGCGGGGGAGGGGCCGGGCAGCTGCCCTAGTCCCCTGCACCCCTCCCTCGTGCCGCTCCCAGCACCTCCCTTCTCTGCTCACCCCCACCTCTCCGTTCCAGTTCTACGTCTACTTCGTGTACTTCCTAGTGCTGTTCATCATCTACCTCTTGGGAGCCCTGCTGGACATCCTGCGTCACTGCCGGCAGCGCCGCCACCAGCCCCTGCCCGTGGTCCAGGAGTTACAGAGCCCCTTGGAGGAGAAGGCAGTGCGGGTGCTGGGCGTGCAGGACGGGACCCCAGGCAGCCTGCAGCCCTCAGCTCCGCCACCGCCCCCTGAGGATGGCGCAGATGAAGACGGTACGGGGGCCACGGAGGCCAAGGCCTGACCCCAGCCTCCCCTGCCCCAGCCCAGTGGGCAGAATGACTCCTGACCAGAGGCGGCACCTCCTGTCCGCCATCCTGACCCAGTCCAGGCTGGTGCCCCAGGCCCACTTCCTGCCAGGTGGTCTGCGCCCAGCTCTCAGGACGTCAGCTGTGACGCTGAGCCTCCGTGGTCCCACAGGAACCCAGACCAGGCCCGCCCGCCTTCGCCCAGGGGCTTTGCTGCTGGCAGCTGGTGAGCCCTCCCGGCCCTGCATTGCACTCAGCAGTAGCTGGAGCCTGGTGGGGCCTCGGTAGCCCCTGCTGATGGGCTGCATGCCACGTGCTGGCCTGGGCTACCTTTGCCGAGAGAGCGGGACCTCCCATGCCCGCCAGGCCCCTGGCCTTGGTGTGCGGGAGGCTGGAGGCCAGTCAGTCTGCAGGGCCGCTGAGATGGCAGCCTGACTGGGCCCACTGCCACGGTCAGGTCCTAGCCGGTGGGCACCCTCCCCGGGGCCTGGCTGAACTGACAGTTCCAACTGTCCCTCCAGGGCGAGTGGGCGCCATCCCCAGGCCACGGCTGAACTGTGAGTCGCTGGCCTGCCCAAGGTGCTTGTGGATATGGATGCTGCTCCTGTCTTTCTTAAATGAGCATCTACACGTCTGTCTGCTTCTCCATTGAGTGCGAGAGCCACTCTGGCTGGGCAGCCCCAGCTCCCTGGTCCTCCCCGTGAGGGCGCGGTGGTCCTGGCCTGTGGGAAAGGAGCTTGCAGCCGAGGGCGCGGCCTCCCGGGCGCAGGGCCTCAGGACGGGCGGCCTCCCTGGGGGCCCGCATCGGTGGCGACCTGTCCGTGGACTCCTCTCAGGACAGTGTGTGCTGAATGATGCATTAAAAACCGTGAGTGTGCTGGGCGTGGCGGCTCACGCCCACCAGCCATCAATGCCACATACCACAGTGCCGGGCGTGGTGGCTCACGCCTGTCATCCCAGCACTCGGGAGGCAGAGGCAGGAGGATTGCTGAGTTCAGGGCTTGCCTGGGCTACATAGTGAGCTCAGGGCCAGCCTAGACTACACAGCGAGACCCTGTCCAAAAAAAAAAAAAAAGTGAGTGTGTGTGATGATGGGCTGGCGCCAGCCTAGTCTGCACGGCTGCAGGTGGTCTCAGCTGGTCAGACTAGGAACATGCCCATGCCCTGCCAGCCCAGGTGAGCCTCAGCCCTCCGCCCTGGGTGGCTGCCAGCGCCTCTGGGCCTTGGCGAGAAGCCGTGGTGTGCCCGGCCGCCCTGCACACAGCAGCTGTGCCGAGCAGAAGTGCTGGCCTGGGCCCCTTGAGGACAGCGCAGCTCCATACCTGCGTGTGTCTGCACATCTGTGGCCATGTGCACACTGCATTTGTGCACACTCCTATAGCTCCACACCTGCCAGGGTGTGTCTGCACGCATGCGTACACCCACACACACCAACCAACGTGCCCTCAGATCATCTGCTAGGACATCCAGTGACCCAGGGCTCACTGTGGACAATTCTGCCCCCTGGTGACAGGGAAGGCTGCTTACAAGCCACGGGTCTGTGGAAAAGGGTTTTATTCACGTCCTTTTGAAACGGTTCACACCACAGTTACAGAACTGGCCCCACTGGCTGCACCCAGGCCACAGACCACCAGTCTGAGGTTCCAAGGCGGGCGGCATGCCAGGTGCCTGTGGTCAGCCCAGGAGGCCAAGCATGCGGGCAAGGTAGATGCCCTGGGGAGACTGCTGGGCTTCTGGACTGGCAGGCAAAAGGGCTGGGACGGGACACACACGGCCTGACTCGGCACCCACAGAGTCCACTAACAGCAGGGTCACTCTCTGGCCTGGGCTGGGGTTCCCTGAGACATGAGCTTGGAGACAGGCCGGATGGGTCCCGACGCCAGGCAGGCTGGAGAGGAAGCAGGGAAAGGAGCAGGGCCCACCCCCCCCGCCCGGTGCTGGGGCACTGCAGGGCACTGAGTCAGTGCAGCTGTGGAGGCTGGGGGGGTGTGCCCTGGCCCAGCCAGCAGGTGTCAAGGAGAGGCCGGGGCTCCACGGTGCTGGGGCCCAGCCCTCCCGTGCCCAGCGTCTCTGAACCATGCACCTGCCAGGCCGGCAGGTCTGGGGACGGGCAAGTCTTGGCCACATGTCCTGGGCCAGCCTTTTGCTCAAGTCCAGCCACTTCGGATGTTACCCTAGGCAGAGGCCAGCACCATGGCGGGAGGGCAGGAGCAGGGGCATACTGGCATCAGGCTGCTCTAAGCTTTTTAAAATATACATTCTTTGGCTTCCTTTAATTTCTCGAAGATTACATGAAACATGAGCTACGCGGGAAAGTCCCCGCCAGGCCTGGGCCAGCTGGATGCCCCCTGCCTGTGCCAGTCCTCGTGGCCTCTGCCTGCTGTCCAGCCGCAGGGCCCTACTTGGAGGGCGTCATGAAACTGTTCTCGATGCATAGCACGATGTAGGCGCTGCGGCAGCTCGCGGCGTTCTGCTCCAGCAGCCTGCCTGCCAGCAGCGAGGAGGCCTGGCCTGTCGCCGCCGCCGCCTCTGTCCGCCACGCCGCGCAGTAGCTCTCGGCCAGCCGCCGCCCGCTGGGGTCCGAGCCATGCCACACACTCTTCCGGGGCCTGCAAGAACCAGCAGGTGCTCAGCCTCTGCGGAGCCAAGACCCCGCCCCGTGGAGGACAGTCGTAGGTGGCCGTGGGCGTGAGACAGAGGCCCGAGTGCTGAGTGAGGTCCCCATGGGGCTGTAGGGGCCGCTGGGGCCTCCTGCACCTCGGCTTGATGACGCCATCAGGTGCTGCCTGGCTGGAGCAACTCCCCCTGCCCACGGCTTTCGCGTGGGACCGGGGGCTCAGCTGGCCGGGGTCCAGCCACCGCCTGGGGACACGCCTGGCTGACCCCCAGGCCGCCCTTGCCAAAAGCAGGGCAGCAGGGCTGGAGCCCAGGGGGACCCGTTCCCAGGGCAGCCTGGCTGCCCCCTTCCAGGCCTGAGTGCTGGGCTGAGGCCCTGCGTGGGCGCAGCTGCAGGGGCCAGGGCCCTGGCTGGCAGCACAGGGAGCGGGGTCAGTGCTGTCCAGAGCCCTTTGGGGTACGGTTTTGTATGTCAGCACGGGTGGTCCAGAGGCGATGTGTGGGAAGCCAGGCTGCCCCTCCGCACCGGGTCCTCCCTGAGCTGCTTCGCTGTCCACCGGGCACCTACCAGGCCGGGTGCCTCAGGACGTCCCTGCCGTCGAAGGAGAAGATGCGGGCCCCGGGCCTCAGCTGGCCTTGGGAGCCCGAAAACAGGGCCTCCCAGCTGGGGGACAGCACCTCATCCTGTGGAGAGGAGACAGGGTTCATGTCTGGAGAGCCGAGCCGCGAGCCCGGGAGCCGCAGAGCCTGCCCGAGGCAGAGACCCTGGGGCCAGTCCCAGCCTGAGGCCCCAGGCAGAGGGCCATCACGGTTCTGGGGCACACGAGCTGCGGGGGCATACGCCTGCAAGCCCAGTACCCAGAGGCCCGAGGCGGGGGGTGGCTGTGAGTTCCTGCGCTATGTCATGAGCTCAAGCACCTAGTCTCAAAAAACCAGACAGGAACCACTTTCCAGCTGGTCAGAAGGAGCCGTGGATGAAGCTACATGTGCAGCTCAATGGCCCGGGGAAGCTCCCTGGCCCTCCCTGCAGGCCAGCCGGCCTGTGTAGATCGGTGCCCTCTGGAGTCCTGGCCTGCTGCTCACGCCCAGGGAGCACGACTCCCAGGGCATTGCTATGGGCAGCGTCTGAGGCCATGTGGGAACTTTGCAGGCTATCCTGGCTGCCAGCACAAAGCCTTGCCCGGTCTCCAGGCCTGGCACCCACCCCACACCTGAGCCCCAGGAGGTGCGCCAGTGGACCCTGTGGGCTCCAGGCCCTGAGCTAGGCCCTGCTCAGATCTCACACCACGGCTCAGACCCCAGGGCGACCGAGGCCACCCGCAGCCTGTGCCCTGGGCCAGCCACCCACCTTAAGGTTGACGATAGGCACAGCCCCGCGATCTGCGCGGCGCACGATGCTGTACAGGTCCTGCAGCCGCGAGGACAGGAAGGCACGGAAGGTGCCGCTCAGCCCCACAGCTCGCGCCTGCTGGAAGCACTGGAAGTCGGCCCCACGGATGCCATGCATGCCACCTGGCAACGGGCTGTTGAGTGCCACCAGGTGGAGCTGCAGGGAGAGAACGCAGCCATCACAGCCCTGGCACACGGGTGCTGCAGGCCCAGTGCAACACCCACCCCAGCTGCTCTGGCCTTGCCTGTGGGCAGGGCCAGGCTCCAGCCCAGGGCTGTCTCTGTTCCTTGGAGCTTCAAGGAGCCTGAATCGGCTGGCAGCCACTCAGCCACCAGAGGGCACCCAGGCCCCACGACACCCACCAGGGTAGCCCCAGCCAGGGACGGCCTTGGACCCTCATCCCCCAGGACCAAGGGCAGTGGACTATGCCCACCTTGGGGGCACTCACCACTGGCTGGAAGTCATGGTGGGTGTGGACGGGCGAGCCCGTTGGCGTAGCAGGCCGGAGATGCACGTAGGCACCGTGGTGGTGTGGGGCCCCCGGGTAGGGCTGAGGGTCTGGCAGGCGTGGGGGGCTGGCCAGGATGTCATCCGCCCGCCAGGGCCGCGCAGTGGAGTAGGAGTGCTCCCGCTGTGGGTAGGGGCCGGCCCCGTGCAGCTGCACCAGCGGGGGCTGCAGGGCGGCCACCTCGTCCTGTGGCAAAGGACAGTGCCATGGGCGGGTTCTGCACCACCACCAGCTGCCGCCCAGCTCTCCTCCCACCTCTGCTCTGCCCTGGGGCAGCCAGGGCTGGCCTCTGTGAGGGGGCCGGGGTGGACCCCACCTGCCGCCGTGCTGGGCCCGGAGTCCGGTCCTCCGCATGGGCTGCCAGACCCCACGCCGGGGCCACAGTGCTCACTGAGCACGCCTCTGACCCCGCACCACTCCCTGCTGCTCCGCCCGGGCCCTGCTCCATGTCCAAGCGGCTTGCCTGGCCCGGCTCTGAACACAGTGCCCCCCAGGTCCACTCAGCACCTCCCTGCCGTTCCCATGTCACCTCTATGGAGCAGGGTGACTTCAAGGGCACCTCTAGCAGCCCCGTTTGATGAATGAATGAATGAATGAAGGAGTGAATGAGCATGCACGCAACTGAAAAGCCAGTCACTGGAGCCCCCGCGCCCTGCAGTACGGAAGCCCCATCTCGGGCTCCAGGGCAGGCCTGCTCACACCAGCGGGGCGCGACACCCAGGAAACCAGGCGTTTCTACCACACGCCCCTGCCCACGGACCCACCTGTCAGCACACCGCCCACCTGCCCACCGCTCCCCTGCTCCTGTTGCTGGCTGTGACCGAGGGAAGGCAGCAGGGGCCCAGGACGCCCATGCTGAGGAAGCTGGTGAGGGCAGACGTGGGAGGAGCGGGGTGGGCGGGGCCCGTGCACGGCTCTCCCCAGCGGGGGCTGCAGGGGCGCACGCCCCAAGCACCAGGTACGTTTGGGAGCACGAGGCGGCGGGAGCCTCGCTGTCCCCGCAGCTGCCGGCCGCGAGCCGTCCCGTGGAGCCCGCCCCCTCCTTACCGTGGCACGGGGCAGTGGCATCCGGGCCTCCAGCTAGAAGGAAGCGGCGGGGTTACTCCATAGGTCTGAGGGCAGCCACAGGCCAGGACCCCACACGGCCCGGAACAAGGGCCAGGCTGCAGCCCAACGCCAGGGCGTGTGCCTGGTGGCACAGGCCATGCGTGTGGGCATTCTGCCCGCAGAGTCCTGGCTGCTGCTCTCGTGAGGTAAGAGCAACTCCACCCTCAGTGTGGACAGAGGCCCTGTCTGAGGCGCAAGGCTGGCTGTCCGACCTCACGTGGGCCACACAGGAGGAGTCTGTCCCAGCCCATTAGAACAGGGTCCCCGGGTCGGAAGAGGCAGGACCGCGGCAGGCCTTGGCTCCTGGGCCAGCGCTGGACGAGCAGCCCAGGGTGAGAGGAGCCCGGCCTGCGGGGCCAGAGTGCAGAACTGGCCCGGGCAGCTCACTGCGCCTTGAGGTACTACAGGGGCGGGGTCCACGTGTGCATCCGTGTCCCAGCCTCCCCTCCTGGGCCCCACGGGGCGGGCCCTGGCCCTCTAGCCCCATGGGTGGGCCTGCCTAGCCGGGTCCCAGGCCTTCGCATCCGTCCACGCGAGGCGCCGCAGGTCTGGGCGAGGGCGTGTAACGTGGGTAAGACGTCCTTGTGGGCCCGAGACGGCTCAAAACACTCACTAACTTTCTAAGAGCCCAGGAGGCGTGCGGAGCACCAGCTAGTATCTGCCTCATCCTTTCGGGGTGTCGAGGGGGGGCACGCCCCGAGAACTCACCAGGACCTTGCGGACCCCATTGTGGACCCGGACGTAGAGCTCCTCGTCCTCGGCCACGAAGATGAGCCAGCCCTCAGGCACCTCGTGCACCTTCTCCAGCATGGCCTCGTAGGTGGCCCAGGCCCTCACCTGCGGGGCCAAGCGCGGGGTCCTGAGCCTGGGGCGGAGGGCAGTGCCTGGCCTCCGGATGGGCGGGGAGGGAACCCTCGCGGCAGCAGGCCAAGCTCCCTGGACCCCGAGTCCCTCCAGCCACCTAACCACTTACCCCCGAGGAGGTGCCCATGGTCCCTGGGGGTCCTGGGGGGCCAGGGGGGCCCGGAGGACCGGGAACACTGACAGCTACAGGAAAAAAACCAGGATGGGCCGTGGGCCACACAGGCTGTGCCCAGCCACCCCCTGCTCCCCACACTTACTCTGCCTGTGCGGGCCAGGAAATGAGGGGGGCCCCGGAGGCCCAGGAGGCCCAGGGGGGCCCTGGCGCCCTTCGTAACCAATGCCAGGAGGTCCCTGAGGGCCGGGGGGGCCGGGCGGGCCCCGGATGCTCTCTCCCTTGGGACCCTAGGATGACAGCGAGCCTGTCACCTTAGCCCCAGAGGCCCTAGTCCTCGGCGACGGAGGAGGCTTGGCCCTAGGTTTGGCTCAGCTGGGCTCAGAGCTGGGCACAGGGACGGACAGGGCAACAGCATGGGAAGAGCAGTGTAAGATGCCAGTGGGGAGCCGGGCGCCCATCCCGGGAGGCTATGCCAGCCCCAAGGGGCCACCACATGCCCCCCACAGGCAAGAACACGGGGCCTCAGGGGGGAGGTGGAGGGTGTGCCCGGGGGGCGTCCACGCCAGGCTTACCGGGATCCCGGGGTACCCTGGTGGCCCAGGGGGGCCGGGCACGCTGGAGCCGAAGAAGCCGCCGCTGGCCCCCGGCGGGCCCCTCTCACCCTTCTGCCCGGCGTCCCCGTGGTCCCCCTTCTCGCCCTGCGGTGGATGGTTCCGGTGAGGAGCCGCTCAGCCCCGCGGGGACCCCGCCCCGGGACGTCACCCACCTTTGCTGCAGCTCCCAGGCGGAAGAGGTCCAGGGGGAGCTGCCCTGTGGGCAGAGCCAGGGTGAGGCGCTCGGCGGCCTCTGCGCACACTTCACCCTGAGTCCCTGCCTGCGGATGTGCCGTCCCTGGCTGTCGGGTGTCGTGACCGGTGTTTCTACACTGCTCTCCCTCCATGGCAGGGGCCTGTGGGCCTGAGTCTGGCCAGGACCCTGTGGGCCGGTCTGCGGCCGCGAGGCTGCCGACCCGCCCGGAGCCCCCCCTGCACCCCCTTCCTCGGCCTGGCGGGCTGTGCGTGGGATCAGCCTCTGCAAGAGCCGCCCTGCCCCGTGCTCGTCTCGATCCGTGTCATTTCCCTTCCATGCCTCTGACCTCTCCCGCGCTTTTCCTCCTGCTTCCATCCAACGAAACATGTCTACCCCTCAGCTGCAGGCTCGGAGCCTGAGTGCCAAGGCCGAGACCTGCGAACACGGCTGAGCAGGCCCTCTCCTTCAGGGAGGGCACTTTCGGGGCACTGACTGTGGAGGGACTGTGCCTGGGGGCCCTGACCTGGGACAGTTCCTGACCTTGGGGAGCCTTCTCTCGAGAGACCCTGGGGTGGGAGCGCCGCTCTGGGCTCCGCCTGAGGCTGTGCCCTCCTGTCCCCGAGAGGGCGCGGCGCCCCGTCCCGGGCACACCTCGCACAGCGCCATCGGAGTGGAGGCGATGTGTCCGTCAGGACGCGGACCCTCCTGTCCCAGGCCCCGGCGCGCTGGCTGTGGGTGCTGGCCGGTGTGCCAGACTAGCTCGAGGACCTCTGCGCGGAGGCCTGTGCCCCGCTCGGCACCTCTGCTCGAGGCCAGCCTTTGGGAGGTGGGGCGTCCTGCAGCCTGCCTGCCCTGCGCTGTCCAGAGGCCGAGCAGGAGCCGTCCGGGCCAGGTGCTGTGGGACCGAGGCGCTTTCCTCCTCCCAAGGAGGGGGAGGGGGTGACCAGCGGCCGTGGCCTGGACCCACACGGGTCGGGGCGCCCTCCAGCACACCCAGCCGGGGCCCGGGGCGGTGCTCACCTGGTGGTCCGGGCGGGCCCACGTCTCCTTTGTCACCCTTTGGTCCAGAGGGCCCCGGCAGGCCTGGAGGAACAGGGGCCCTGTGTATCCGCACCCCAGTCCTCGGGCCAGGAGGGCGCTGCTGGGCGGGGATGAGAGGAGGGCACAAGGGGCCGAGGTGGGGTGGGCAGATGGACGGCACCCGGGGGTGTCGGGTGGGTGAGGGCCAGCCAGAGCACTCTGCTCGGCCCTACAGAGGGCGTCTGTCCCCAGGGAGCCCTGGCCCACCCAGCCCGCTCTGGCCCCCAGGAGCCCTTACCTTGTGGCCCTGGACGGCCGGACTCCATGAACGCCTGCCGAGAACGGGGTGGCCGCTGAGGGACAGGGCTCTGAAGCCGAGGTCACTGTCCCCCCAGGGGCCCCAGTTCCTCCCGGACGGGCTGGCAGAATTGGTACGAGGGCGAGTGTGGGCTGTGGAGCCGGCCGTGACACCGGCCAGTGTGGGCCGCCCGACCTGGGCCTGGTGAACGGGGCCTGCCCACTGGCCCGCCCGGTCGCCCTCCCAGGCCTCGGCTTCCCCGACTCCGCCCTCTCATGATCCCCAGGCTCGTCCCAGGCACCAGGCCGGGACACAGGCCAGTGACAGACAGCGGCTTGTTCTCGAGGACCGTGGGGACAGTGTGGCCACGCAGTGCCCTGGCGACTTACGTTGCTGTCATAGACGGGCACGCCGGGGGGGCCCGGGGGGCCCGGAGGTCCTGGCGGTCCCGGGGGGCCGGGGCTTCCCTGTTTAGGACAGAGCCGCGCTCAGCACCCAGGAAAACCAAGAGCTGTGAGCCCATCAGGCTGGTCACAGGCACCCAGGGCTGGCGGCTGCTCCATGCGTCCCCCAGGAGGAGCCAAGCCACCTGGGCACAGCCAGCCGGGCCTCAGAAGGAGCCTGGCCGCAGGGTGGCCGCCCCACAGGGACAGCAGGGAGAAGAAGGGGGCGTCTGCGTTGGCAGGAATGTGTGGCCGGGCACCGGCCTGGGGAGTCTGCTCGGATCTCTGTGTCTGTGGGCTCGGGCACACATGTGCACACACAGGACTGTACGGTGTGCACGTGTGTGAGCACTGGGCATACACACATGTGCCCAGCACCACGAGTTCACGCGCCAGCCGGATGAGCAGGGCCCTCAGACCACAGCCAGGCCGTCCCTGCCCTGGCGCCCGCCCTGTGGGACACTCACCCTCACGCCAAATCCAAGGCGGGCTTCTCCCGGCTCCCCCTTCTCCCCCTTCAGCCCGTTCATCCCGGGGCGACCCTGGAAAGAGCGTCAGAGCCGTGGGGGCGGGCAGCCTGGGTCCCCCCGTCCCGGCAGGGCTGTCCACCCACGGCTCCGCCTTGCGCACGTGTGCCGGCCCTCGGGACCCCCCCCGCCTGGGGCCCCCCGGCTAAACGGGATGAGAGCCGTGCCCAGGGAAGGACAGCGGAGGACGCTGGTGACCCCCCGGCCAGCCCAAGCCACTGGCCCTGGTGCTCACCGGCCGCCCAGGAAAGCCGATCTCTCCCTTGTGCCCAGGCCGCCCGAATGGCCCCTGTAGGTAGGAAGAGGCACTGAGGGGCACTGTGAGGTGGGGAGCAGGGTAAGGACCCCCGAGCCAGGCCTCAGGTGTGGCGGGACCTCAGGGGTCAGGGCAGAGCCAGAGCGGCGCTACTCACCGGGGGTCCTCGGAAGCCTGGCTCTCCCTGTGCAGAAACCAGAGCACATTAGGGACCAGTGTTGTGCCCAGGGCCGGCCACATGGAAGGGCAGAGGCTCACGGGCCCTGAGCAGCCTGTGTCTGGGTGCCCAGCCCCGCTCAGGTATAACGTAGGGGCGGGAGGTGTGGGCTCTGGGTTCCCACAGACCTGTAAGGGCTGGCCCACAGGGACTCCCCCTGCCTGTCCCCAGAACCGCAGGCCCTGCGGGTGCCCCACCAGAGAAGGGAGGGGCGTCAGGGAACTGCCATTCCAACATTCAGGGTAGCCTGGGGCCTGGCCCGCAGGGATGGGACCGAGCAGGCCTCAGGACCCAGTGTGGGAGACTCTGAAGGCCCAGCAGGAGAGGCTGTGTCCCGGGGCCACAGTCCACCCTGTGGCTCACCTTGGCTCCCTTCTGGGCAAGGCCCAGGGCTGTCCCATCTGGGTAGAGGATGCTACCTGGCTCCCCCTTCTCCCCCTGGAACAAGAGGTCAGTGCAGTCAGGGACCCCGAGGGAAGGACACGTCTGCCGGGTGCAGCAGGGCTCGTGGGGGCACGCCTGCCCTACAGAGGCCGCCTGGCCACCCAGCCTGTCCCTTGGGTCACAGTGAGGGGCTCGGCCGCGACGGCCCAGCAGGCAGCCCAGCCCTCACCTTGGGTCCCGGGGCGCCCGGTGCACCTCTGGAGCCCTCGTCACCCTTCGGCCCGGCAGGTCCCTGGGGCGGAGACCAGACAGGGTGAGAGGCTTCGCCCACGTCCCTGCCCACTGGCTGCCCGCCCCGTCTCCCGAGGC
This sequence comes from Thryonomys swinderianus, assembly GCA_004025085.1. Lineage (NCBI taxonomy): Eukaryota > Metazoa > Chordata > Mammalia > Rodentia > Thryonomyidae > Thryonomys > Thryonomys swinderianus. The sequence continues at coordinate 24,186 of PVIC010011142.1, forward strand.
TGCTCCTGGTCCTGGCTGACACAGGAGCCCGGCCCTGTCCTGCTCCCCCAGGGCAGCAAGTCCCCGGGTCCCTGCCTGGGCCCCACGGGCTACTCACTGGGAAGCCTGCAAGGCCCGGGCTGCCCTGCGGAGAGAGGGGAGGCGTCAGTGCCGACCGGGGTGTCCCAACCCAGGCGCTCCCGCAGCCGCACCTACCTCAGGACCCGGCACGCTGGCCAGGGCCCGCTGTCTCATCGGCAGAAAGCGCGAGTCAGAGAAAGAGAAAGGAGACATCTTTGGTCAGCCCGGCTCCCGCGGCGTGACCCGCACAGGCAGGAGACACCAGCGTGGAGCGGGGTCCTGAGCCCACGGCCTTCCTGGCCTCGGGCCGGGTCCTGCAGGGGACAGCACAGCCACCGGGGGAGTCCCAGCTCCTGGGCCTGGGGAGGACGTTGCTCCCGCCCCAGACCACACCGCGGCCTTCAAGTCCACCTCACACGCTGGGACACGTGCCTCATGCCAGGCGGGAGCGTGGGACTGAGCCAAGGGCCCCTGCGCGGTCGCACCTCCGCCCTGTAAGTTCTGTTCTGAGACCGGGATCCAGTAAGATCTCAAATTGCCCAAGTTGGGCCCAAACTTGCAGTTCTCCTGGCTCAGCCTCAGAGCACTCAGACTCGAGGCGTGTGCCACGGTGCCTGGCTTCCCTCGCCAGCTTCTCAGCCCACTCTGCCTGTGGGCACAACAGCCCTGGCTGGGCACGCTTCTAACCGTTCACCCTCTTCAACCCAAACTTCCCCAGGACGACTGTGTTCCTCATCTCAAAAGCAAGGACACTGATCAGAGAGGGTGGGCAACAGGTCCAAGACTGCACAGCAGATGGCACCAAAACTGCACCCAGGCTGGCACCCAGCTCTGCTCTAGCCCCACCCAAGGAAGTGTCTCCCAGAGCCAGCCGCGGGCAGCAGGGCCTGGACCACTGGCCATACCACCCAGCCGCCCAGACGCCTCAGCCTGTGGAATGGCAGCCCCTGCCCAGCATGACCCATTCCTGGCCCAGGCATGGCTCTGCACCGTCTCCGGCCCGGGGACCAGGCGGTGCAGCAGGGAGCCGCCCAGAGCCCGGCTCTCCGGTCCCCAGCACTGCGGGCCTGGCCCATACCCCTGGGCCCGTCCTTACATCCTGCTCTGACACGTAGACCACAGCTCCCGGGGGGCCTGGGGGCCCTGGCAAGCCGGGCTGCCCCACACCATCCTTCCCGGGGTCGCCCTGGAAGAGAAGCAGCGTGTCCACCGTCGGGTGCTACGGCCAGGTCTGCAGTGCCCCCTGGTCTGAGCTGGGCACTCCAGGAGCCGGGGGCTGATGTGCCCTGGACCCTGAGAGCCACCCGCCCACGCCAAGGCCACATGGGGAGCGAGGGTTATGGGTGTCCCGGCTGCCCACTGTGGGGCCCTCACCCCTGTGCCCACCCTGCCCTCGAGACACTTACCTTTTCTCCACGGCTCCCTTTCTCGCCTTTTGGTCCCTGCAGAGCGGGAAGACATGGCCCGTCACACACGGAAACGGAGCCCTTCAGGACTGACGAGCTTGTCCCCTGGGCCGCGACTCGCACTGCCCCGGGGCCCGGGGAGGGGTTCGCCGCGGAGGAGCCCAGGGCTGTCCAGAGCCGGCTCCGGGCCTGCCTCTGTCTGGGTCCCTTCCCGCTCCGCTCGGCCTCACTCACCGTGGGGCCTGCTGCGCCCTCGCTGCCCGGGAGGCCGGGGAAGCCCTGAGCTCCGTCTGCTCCGACTTGACCCTGGAGAGACGGGGAGGCAGCGTGTCACCGTGTGGCCAGGGGCGTGGACGCCCCGGAGGGCACCCCCGGCCCACAGGCGGGACACAGCGCGTTTCTGCCAGCCCCGGGCCCAGACCGCACGCCAGGGTGGGGAGTGCCTCAGCACCCCAGCGGTGCCCAGGCGGACAGGCCGGAGCCGGAGCCTGAGCTGCCCCCGCCCCCCCAGGCCTGGGGACGGCTGCTCTGCAGGGCAGGGCGCTGCCTCCACGCGATCTGGGCAGGGTGGGGCGAGGGTGGGCGCTAGACCACACGGTGTGGGGGCCACCGCGCCCCAGGGGCCGAAGCGCAGAGCGCCCTCGCCTCTACACGGACCCGGTTTCTCCACGCCAGGAAGAGGACTCACCTTGTCTCCAGGAGGCCCAGGCACACCAGGATCCCCCTGGGTGAGCAAAGGGCTCTGTGAGCAAAGGCTGCTCTGTGTGGCAGGGCCACACCCCACTCTTCCGCCAAGGAAGTGGGGTCCATCACCTGGGAGCTGAGGAGCCCCAACCTCACCAGCATTCGGCTGGCTGCTCTGAGCCCTGCGTGTCACCACAGCGACTCCACGGAGGCCTCCGCCCCGCGCGGCCCCTCCCGGGCACACAGCTCAGAAAGGCCCACGCGCCCAGGAGCAGGGGCGGCAGGGCTGCTGGACAGGGACCCTGGCAAGTGCCCCGTGCTCCCTCGGAGGGCACTGCTGCCCAGGCCTGGGAGAGGACCCGAGAGGGGCCCTGAGGAGAGGGCCCCAGGGAGGCTCCGGCCGCGCTCCTTCAGGAGGCCCTTCCTCTCCCCTCCCGGGAGTCCGGGCGGGGCTGGGGCTTCTGGACCAGCCCGGGGCCCCGGGACAAAGCCAGGCCCCGAGCCTGGGACTCGCAGCTCCCTCTTGAGGCCCCTTTCCCTCGGATGCGTGAGCCCGGACTCTCCGCCCTGGGCTGAGGGCTGTTCCGCCCAGCGCCCTCTCCCGGTGCTCGGGTCTCGCACAGCCCCTCCCCCTCGGGCTTCTCGCTGTGTCTGCGTGTTTCCCACGGTGCCCCCACTGCCCTGCGCAGCCGCCCGCTGCAGGGCGGCTGACTCACCCACCCACGAGGGCTGGGCCTCGCACTGACCTTGAGTCCTGGCCGGCCGGGTGGACCCTGCAGGCAGAGGACAGCAGGGTCAGTCCTCTCTTCACAGCCCTCCGTACCTCCACTCTGTCCCGCGGGAGGACACCCCCAGCGCCACAGTGTGTGGAAAATAGCTAGTCTGACCTTTGCGAAGGTGCGACCCCCCCGGAGCCCAGAAGGGTCTGGTCTGTGCCCAGCTCCGGGGCCCATGAGCACCACAAGCTCCCCAGCCACAGCGGAGCCGGGTGAAGCACGTCGGTCTCACGAGCGCACTTCAAAGAGTGTAGTGCGGCCTAGGGCCAGATGCCCACGCAGCCAAGAGCCACTCACAGCACCTGGAGCCCGTGCCCTGCCATGTGCCTCAGCACGCCCACCTCCACCTCCAGCACCTGTGGGCACCAGGAAAGCTCACAACGGTGAGGACACCAGCTTGCCTGGGCAGCGTCCGCACCACAGCCACCCTCACTGATGCATCTCAGAGCAGTATGACTCTGTCCTCACCATCCCCGGGCCGAGCCCTGGCGCTCGGTGGAGCGGGGTCTAGGCTCAGCATGTGTCCTGGGCAGCCCAGTGCCCGGAACCCCCGGGGGTGGGGTGCTGCTCTAGACCCAGCCCAGGGCACTCTGGGATTGGACTCCTTCCAACCCAACCCTGAGCAGTGCGTGGGCCCGGGGGCGGGGGTCCGGACAAATGCCCACTTCTAACTCGGATTCTGCACAGGCCAAATGTTGGCCATTTTGCCAAATCAGAGCCACAAGACTTCACGTGTGCCCCCTGCAAGAGCTGTCCCACAGGCCACGCACTGCACCCAGTGCCCCTGAGTACCCGGCACGGGCCCTGCTTGGAGCCAGGGTCTCGGGCCACGCCTTGCAGCCCAGCAAGTGGCCAACGCTCCTGCCCTCACACTGCCGCCCCCTAGTGGCCAGCCCAGGCTGGAGGCCATACCTGTGGCCCTACGGCGCCTCCCGCTGTCGACCAGAAGGGGGCCCCGGAGCCTTCCATGTCATCCTGGAGGGACACAAGGGCAGTGGTCTCTGCCCCTCCCTAAAAGAGGGGCCCACCCTGGGCTCCAGGGCTGCAGGACTGGGGTGGTGGTAGACGGTGGCCCACGTGCGTAGTCCACACGGAGCTCTGCCCATCTAGCCATCCGGGGCTCAGATCGGGGGTCTTGCAGGGATGGGAACCCCTGCTGGGAGGCGGCTGCAGCCGCCAGGCCTGAACCTGCCAAGTGAGGGGCTGCGGCACGAGCCAGGCTTCCAGGGCCCAGAGCTGCTGCCACTCACAAATCCCGCGGCGAATCCTGGTCCAGGGGGCCCGGGAGGTCCCGGAGGTCCTGGGGGTCCAGCAGGCCCTGGGGCTCCTGTGAAGCCTGTCTTCCCAGGAGCGCCTGTGGGGCCTGGGTCTCCCTTGCTGCCCTGCAGGGTGGAGAGGCAAAGTCACCACCTGGGCAGGGATGGGCCTGAGTGCCAGGGGCTGCCCAGGAGCCCCAGGCATGGGGACAGAGACTCTGGTAGGGTGGGCAGGGCCGGAGGCAGCTGGCACCCTGGCTCCTGTGACTCCCCCAATGCAGGGAAGGCGCAGCCCAGGAGGATGCAGGGGGCTTGTACCTTGGGTCCAGGGGCGCCTGAGTCGCCCTGTGGGAAAGAACAGTTTTACAGCAGTCAGACCAGCAGAAAAGCCCAGAAAGCCAGCAGCCTCTTCCCAGCTTCCACACCCAGGCAATCTTGGTGTCTTGCTGAGTCCTTCCCACTCGACCCAGGGTGGGTGGGACAGAGCCCCGGAGGTGCCGGGCAGGGGGCCATCAGTGCCCAGTGCTCCCTCCCAGAAGAGGAGAGCACTCGGACTGCCCTGCAGGCAGGAGCCCCATCGTGGGCGCGTCCTGGCATGGCCGGGAGGCCCCCTTTGCCGTCACAGGGAGCACTGCGGGCTGAGGGCCTCCCACACCCTCGTATTGTTCAGAGACACCTGCCGAGGCCGTCTACTGGCCTGCAGGCGCCGTCCGCACAGCAGACACCGGGTCACACTGCCACAGACGGAAGGGTCCTCGTTCTCAGGGGCCCAGCTAGAGGAGGCCCTGACGTCCACCCTGCCGCAGCTGCCCTGGCCTCTGCCTCCGGTTCCTCCCCTCCAGGGGCCCCAGGCCGCACTCCAAACAGGCAGGCTGTGTCCACCCGGGGCACCAGGGGCCCGTCCACCCTGAGCAGGACTCACAAGGCTGCCTTTCGGGCCTGCTCTTCCTGGAGGGCCCTCTTTGCCCGGGGGTCCTGGGGGTCCCTGTGGGAGGAAGCAGAGTGAGCGTCTGGGAAGCCAGCCCTGCACTGAGGGCCAGGGGAGACCCTGGGGGTGGACGCGCCATGGCCGGGGGGGCGTCCCTGGGTGGGCCCGGCGCAGCGCTGGGAGCTGCCTCCGCCCCTAGGTTTCCGTCAGTCTGGAGGGCCAGGAAGGGCCTGCAGTCTGTGGGAGGGGAGGGCTCGCAGGCTGGGGCGGGGAGCCGCCTCACTCCTCTAGCATGGAGGCTGCCGTCTGCGTCAGCAGCATTTATACCTACCCCACAGCAGTGGACACGCCCTGGAGCCCGTGGCCCCTCAGGCCTCAGACCACGGCCACGGGGAGGCCCGGACCCAGCTGCCCCATCCACAGGGGCCATTCCCACGGGGCCACGCAACCACAGGGGGCGCAGACACGGGAGGCACCCTCACCCCGACCTGCGGTGAGAGGCCGGAAGTAGGCGCCCCGCTCTCAGCCCCCCCGGCAGACGTGTGTTGGGACTCACCGGGAAGCCAGGAGCTCCTGCAGGCCCGTCCCGCCCCGGCACGCCAGGGAGGCCCGGGGGTCCTGGAACATGGGAGCTGTTCACCCCAAAGCGGCCGGGCTCGCCGGGCAGGCCTGGGACTCCGGGGGGGCCGGGGGGGCCGGGGAAGCCTCGTGGTCCCTGGACAGAGACAGACAGTGGTGTGATGTCCCCCCGGGTGAGCCCTTCCTGGGCACCTGACCCCCCCCCCCAGGAGCTTGCGGCAGGCTTCAGCCTCTCACCCTGAGGGTCTCCAGGTCGCCACTGAAGCCGGAGCCCTCCATGTCGATGAAGGTCTGGGGGGCAGAGAGACCGTCACCAGGCCGCGCTGCCCGCCCGTCCACGGACGCCCACGAGGCAGGCCCCCAAGGTCACAGGGGGCCAGGAGGAGTAGCGGCCGCCGTGACGAGGACCCCATGCCTGCAGGGGCCGCGGACTCACCAGCTTGTCCTGCCTGATGGATGGTCCTGGGGGCCCTGGGGGCCCCTGGGGCCCTGGGGGTCCTCTCAGCCCGACTCCCGGGGCTCCCTGGGACACAGAGAAGCCTGTCAGAGCCGTGCTGTGCCCCTGGGTCGGGCGGGCCAGGAGGGCCGTCCCAGCCCACGCACACTCACCTTCTCACCCTTGGGGCCTGTGTCGCCCGGGGTTCCCGGGAAGCCCTGCGGTCCCGCGTCCCCCTGGAAGGCAAGGACAGGGCCGGAGGTGGAGGGCATCGCGGGGCCTTCACACCCGCTCTCCTCAGAATGGCGGTAAACAGGAGCCAAGCCCCTGGGGCCACGGGGCCTGGGAAGTGCCCGGGGCGAGGGCCAGGGCTGAGGGCAACGCCACTGTCCTCCGAGGGCCCTGGCTCGGCTGTCATGAGGGCTGCAGTGGGGCAACATGCCTCCCGTCCCTCCGTCACAGACGGCACCAGGGGGACAGGTGGCTCCGGCCTGCTGGTCCTGAGCGGTCCCTCCCGGCCAGGGGCAGCCTGGTGCCAGTGCACAGTGGTGCTGCCGGGGACACCGCTCGGCTGCATCAGGCCGCACCCCGAGTGCCCCGGGAGAGTGTTTTCTGTTCTCAAAACCTCATGTTCGTGGAACAGAACTCCATGAGGTCCCACCCCTTCTCTTCTTGCTGATCATCAGCTAGACCCTCCTGCCATGTCCCTAGCAGTTCGATTTGTGGTTTCAGGGGTTTTTTTTGTCCTGAGACTAGAACTCGGGACCTTGCACTTGCCAGGCAGGGGTGGCACCACTGGGCTACATCCCTGGCCTTGATGCGTGTTGTTAAGCAGACTGACACTCCACTGAGGATGCCATGGCTGCGACCCCTGCTCAGTGCCCTGGGTTTGAAAGCCACGGGCCTCACACAAACCCCACCCATCCAGCAGCAGAAAGAAGTGAACTCACTGGTCTTCCGTCCTCGCCAGGGTCACCCTGGAATGTGCGGAAAAGAGGCCATTAATGATGGGACCTCATGTGTCCTCACCACGAAAGCTGCGCAGATGGGAAGCGCCTGGCTGCCGTCGGGCACTGGCTCTAGGCTCAGAGCCCGGGCTCAGCCGAGGAGCAGCGCCCCTGGGCTTGGACCTGGAGCCTCAGGATGGCACTGTCCCCCGCCCCACGGGCCTCGAGAGGTCAGAACTCACTGGCTCGCCGTCCCTTCCTGGAGCGCCATCCTTCCCTGGCGGACCTGGGGGGCCCTGTGCCCCGGGGACGGGGTGTGTACCGGGGCCGTGTGTCATGGGGCCTGCAGGGCCCTGCGGCCCCACCGGGCCGGGTGGCCCCTGAGCTCCTGGCTCCCCCTTCTGCCCCTTCAGGCCTCCCTAGAGACAAATGAGACGGGGGGGCACAGGCTGGGCAAGCTGTCCTGGTGCTGCTCACACTGCCCAGGCCTCGGGCAGGACATGGCCGAGGAGACTCAGGGTGGGCAGCACCGCACAGGGGCCTCGGGCTCTGCCAGGGTGCTGTGAGGGGCGCAGAAGCCTCACCTTCTCTGGGTGGCTCCCCCCGCTCCAGGCGCCCACATCCCTTGAGTCACTGGAACCCAGAGAGGTCTTAGCTGCGGAGAAGAAGCAGCTGCCGTCAGACCCTGTGGCCCTGGCCTCCGCTTTCCCAGGGGTGACTTCCTGGCGCCCCGGGGCTGGAGGACACCGGAAGGACACACAGCACCGCTGGCCACAAGAAGGGAACCAGAGCCAGCATAAAGCCCCTCGGCCACCCTAAGCCACGCCCACGACAGCAGAGACCTTCCAGCATCTTCCTTTGGATCCATTTAACAAGAGACCTTCTCAGCACCTGCTACTTCCCCCAACATTCAGCTGAAACAGCAAAAACCAACAGAAACGAACCCACCGCCTCCAGGTGGATCGGTCACCACTCCCACACACTCCTCCCTGCCCGGCCTGGTACACACTCGTGACACGTGCACACACGCAGGTACACAGACATGCACGCTCATCCCTGCCTTGCGCCCCCTGCACGGTGGCCCGGGCCACAGAGGAAAGCTGACCCTGCCGTGGTGACGGCCCCACACAGCCCACTCCCAGGCTCCCTGGCCAGGGTCCTGGGGTCTTCTGTGGGACGGTGACAGGGGACAGCACCAGGGTCCGTGTGTGGCGCTGGCACATGGTGCTTGGCCAGCGCTGGCCTCGCAGTCCCGTCTGCTTGAGGAGCCTGGGCTGAAGATTCGCTCCGGTTTGTAAAAACAAGAGCCCGTGATGCCCAGGCCCACACAGGACAGGCCCAGTGCCCCACAGTCCAGCGGCTGTGCCCGGCTCCCGCGGCCCCAGCAGGGATGGCCCCCACACCAGGCTGTGCCGGCCGGCAGGGCCTCTCTCAGCCCCTGTCTCCCTATGCCTGACCCCTCAGTGTCCTCCCGGGGATCCTGCCGGCCCCAGACAAGATGGCATCTCTGGGCCCCCACACCGCAGCTCCAGCTGCAGCAGAGACACAAGATGCTGGAAAAGCTGTGTTCCAGCAGCAGCCACACGGGAGACTCCAGGAGGCGTGACCCGCGTGAGGGAGGGGACCGGGGAGCAGGGCCAGCCTCGCACCACCTACTCCTGTCTCTTACGCACACTCAGCACACACCCACCCGGAACTGGCAAAGTGGGGGTGGTCTGCTCCTGGATCTCCTCCGTCCTGGCATCTTCCACGCTGCTGCCTCCTGCCAGGGGAGGCGGAGACACGGGTGGGGGCAGGGGGAAGCCAGGCGTCGAGGTGGCCGCCTGCGAGGACAGGAAACGCCTCCTTCACTCAGTGGCCCCGGAAGAGTGATCTGCGTCTGTCACACTCGACGACCTTGTCTGCGAAGTGCAACATCTACAGGCCTTAAGGAGGCGGAGCTCTCACTGGGGAGGAGCTCCGGGCCTCCGCGGGGCCACGTGCTGGGGTTTTCTCCGGCCTGCAGGACAGCACTGGGCACCGGCAGGCCCTGTCCCCAGGGCTCCGGCTGTGTCACCACAGAGGCCACTCTGGGGACCCCGGCCTGCGGGAGTGCAGGAAGCCAGCCGCCCTGCAGACCCGGCCACGGGGCCAGGCGCCTCCCTGGGACACTCGGGTGAGCTGGGCATGTGTAACATTCTTTCTTTGGTGCTAACCGGCTCTGGGGGAGGGCAGGCCTGCGGCTAAGGCCTGGCTGAGGGTGCCCTGGGCACTATCTTGCACAGTCAAAACCACGTAGAGTTGACAGGGGCACCCTACACAGCAGCCGAGCCTGAGGCCCGAGGCCACAGTTTGCAGATTCTGTGCGGTTTCCTGCTGGCCACATGCCGGGGCCCAGGCCTGGCATGGTGGGGTTGGGGGGGGGCACTGCAGCTCCGGTCTGCGAGGAGGCTGCCCAGGCAGTGCTGGTGCTGTACATGGGCATCAGAGGCCCAAGCCCGCCTGTCCCGCATGGCCACGCACAGGACCATGGGAAGTGAAGGCCAAGCTGCCTCAAAGGCCAAAGCGACGTGGGAACCAGGAGCCTGGCTGCTGTGGGGTGTCCACGCACCCCGGCCCAAGAAGGAGCCACAGGGAGGAGCTGGCTGCACTCGGGGAAGCCCAGGCACACCAGCGCTGCTTCCCGGGAATCGGCCTGCGCTGAGGAGCCCGGGACACACGCTCCGCCCCTCGCCGTGGCTCCGCCCACTCACCGAGCCCTCCCTGTGAGGCTCTCTGGTCTGCTCCAGACCACTGCCGAAATCTCCAGACGCCTGCAGGCCAAGGGCAACAAGAAGACGTGAGCGGAGCCTCCGACCCCGAGGCCCGGCAGGGGCCTCACTGTCGGGCCAGGCAGGGCAACCCTGGCCCGAGACCCCCCAAAACACGCGTCAGCCCGTGTCATGGACTCCTGGGCACGTCCGAGGGAAGGGGACGGGTGGCTCCTGGCACCAAGCACACCAGCCAGGAGAGCGGCGGGGTTCTGTCCTGGGCCTCAAGACCACTTCCTGCACGCCTGCCGGAGACACACAGCCCGCACGCGTCACGCTCAGCACAGCACACACACCTTCTGAGCTGCTCCCACCCACTCTTGCTCCGTGGCGCCAGGCTGGGTCCTAACCCTCACTTTACGTTCTGTCGCTCTAAGTGCAAAGTTCAAGGCAGGAGAAAGCTCTGTGGCCACGGAGGTGAAGAAACTGCCCCAGGTCCCCAGCACCACGTGACACCCCAGAGACCTGTCCCCGTGTCTCTTGGGACCCCAAGCTCGGCGCCACTCACCCCCTCTTCGCCCTCGTCCTCCTCGTCCAGACAGTGCACAGGGCTCACCCGGGGGTCTCCGCGCACCCACAGCTCCGCTATCGCTCCCTAGACAGAGGGAACAGGCACTGGGGCGAGGGCCTGTCTCGCGCTGGTCCTGCCTGTGCCTCTGGGCCCAAGGCAGCTGCCCACGGTGAGGCCTCCGCCGAGGTCACCTCACGCCCGGCCCTCCTTCACATGCGAGGCCGTCAGGGGGCGCTGTCAGCACTCAGCGCAGAAGGCTCTGGAGGGGCTGGCTGCCCGAGGACAGCCTCCTGGACAGCCTGAGCCCTGGGTGTGAACAAGACAGCACCCGCCCAGGCCGCTCCACACATGCGTGCTTGGCCAGCGCCCCAGACAGCAGGGCAGAGCTGGGCGTGCTTCATGCTGAGAAGCTGCACCTCGCATGGCCTGGAGCTTCAGTCCCACATCTCAGTGAGGGCTGGTGCAGCCACGGCTGGGCCCACAGAGGGCTCTGACTGTGTCAGAGGCCACAGCACCAGGAGGACAGGGGAGGGCATGTGTGTACACACATGTGAGTGTGTGATGACATGTGGACGCACAGGATCATGTCGGACAATATAGGGTCACATGTGAACACAGGTGAACTTACCAGAGAGGGTACAGTCATGTGTGAACATGTCAGAGAGCACGTGATCCTGTGTGAATACGTGTGATGTATAGAGCATGCAGTCCGTGTTCATGTGTGTGGTGTGGGCACCAGGTGAGGGCAGTGTGAGGAGCAGCATGCCCCGCCCGCCCCTGTAGGCCACACCGCGGTGTCTGCTGGGAATGGTGTCCGCAGCCCCTCACCGCCCCGACCCGCAGTCGCCCGGTTTGAGGCCCCAGGACAGCGAGGGCTTCCCGGGAGCCCAGGGCAGCGGCGTGGTCCCAGCTGTTTAGGAGGCCTGGGGGCTCCCTACAGCCACACGGCAACCCCACTGTGGAGCCCCTGGCAGCCAGAGCGGCTGTGCCCCAGGCCCCACGGCCCTGCCGCCAGTCAGGAGCACGGACACGGAATCCTGTGCCACGACGTGCAGCCTCCCCTTCATCGGACACGTGTCGGGGCCGGTGCCAAGGCCACAGAGCCCACTGGACATGGATGAAGGGCTCAGAGCCAAACTGGCCGGAAGCTGGGGGCCCAGGACACAGAGCAACTGAGAAGCAGGGCCCGGACGCCTCCCGCCAGCCGTCCACACGCAAGGCCGTGCTCTGCGACTGCCCACAGCCTCACCCCTCTTTGCCCTGTGAGCGACCCCAGAGCGCACTGTGCCCTGCGGGGTGGACGCAGCACCCGTCGCTCCCCAGGGCTCCTGCTCTGCTCTCACTCTTCCGTGCGGGCCCTGAGCGCTCAGTGCCCACATAGCCGGCTGGCTCCCCCCACGCCCACGCCCCACTGCCAGGATCTGACCCAAAGCCCACGGGAAAACCGCGACCCGTGCGCTGGCCTCCCCACCCTTTCTGGCACCAGAGACCGGTTTCGTGGAGGGACTCCCCCGTGGACAGGGTGGGTGTTGGCTCCGGGATGACTCAGGAGGTTACACGTGAGCCTCAGCTCGTCTGTTATTGTTACACGTGCTCTTTCTTTCTGTTACTGTTACTCTTGGTTCTCGGAAGCAGCGTGAACCTGGCCCCTCGCGGTGCACGGTGGCCACGCGCTGCTGAAAAGCCCACAGAGCCCACCTGAGAGCTCAGCATGCCGTGGCGGCCGGAGGGGCCGTGGAGGAGCAAGCTGCCCTCTGCTGCTACCTCCCGCGGTGTGCCTGGCTCCTCTCGGGCACAGACCGTGCCAGATCCCTGCTCAAGCGCCGAGGAGGCCGTGAGCAGGACCGCGGGGCCCCGGGAAGCCGCAGCGCAGCATGGGCCCCGCTGCACCCGACCCGTCCTCTCCCTCGGACTCTGCTGGGGAGCCATGGGTGTCCTCTCCAGGCCAGATCTGGCCCACAGACCCTGCAAACACCCACGAGTCTTTTAAAGAGTGAAAGGGCAAATGCTGAACCAGGAAGTGGTATCTTCAGCATGTGGAACCAACGCTCAATTTCCTTCACATGCAGAGATTGGATGAAACCAGTAGGAAGCAGCTGAGGCTCCCGAGACGTGGGGCCGGAGCAGAGCAGGTGCAGGAGAAGCGGCGACCAACACTCGGCCAGCGAAACGCGCGTCTCCACGAACAGCAGCCCGAGAGACGCGAGCTCCCAGCCGCCCTGCCTACGTGTGGGCAGGCCGCCTCCCTGCCTGCCAGAACCCCCGGCCGAGCCAGGTGCCCACGGCTGTGCCCACTGTCTGGCGGCGACGTCCCTGGGCAGAGTGCATGGACGTGCCGCTTTTCCCAGAAATGCCTCAGAAGTCACGGCACAGGCCGCTCCTTGCTAGAGAGGACAACGCTCCCTTTCCGGTTACTTGTGTTGAGGATTGAAAGGGGAACACAGAGGGCCCCGACGGGTGCCAAGGTCCTGAGACTCCTGAAGCCTTTGAGTTGAAAGTTCCTGCCACGGGCAAAGGCCCAGTGCCCAGGACTTGGGCACAGCAGGACTTAGGACAACTTCAGACAAGCAGCCCTTGTCAGGGTCACAATCACTCTCTGTGCCCCAGGGGCACCCTGGGCTTGTCTGGGGCGGGCAGGGGCGGCCCAGCTGCAGATGGCCACAGTGCTGGAATTTGGGCTGAGTTAGCACCACATAGCACACATGTGACTGCTCCAGGGAGCCCCGGCAGCCCCGGAAATGAGGCCTTGGGGGACCACAGGAGACAGCCACATGTTGGCACCTCCAGGAAGCCCCTCCCTCTGCTCTGGGCGGGTCACAGGGCCCCGGGGCCCAGCACATGGCCTCTCATAGCAGCCCACGGTGCGAGGCCAGCCAGCCACACTGGGGGCACCGCTTTGGGGGGACCGCTACCCTCCCAGGCCTGGAAAGGCTCCTCCTTGCAGGTGCGCAGCACCTGGAGGGACCTGCTGCTGCCTGCTTCCGGGGTGTGATGGTTTTTAACAAGGCCTTGAGGTTTGAACAGTCAAGGAACAGGGGTGCCCTTGGCCTCATGCCCGTAACCCGGCCGACTGTCTACCCCACTGCCACGGCCTGGGACACACCAGGAGGTGCCCTCGTGGGCTGGGCCCCAAGATCTCCGGGAAACCTCTGGTCAAAAAGCCGGGGGCACAAACACCCTGGCTGTGAGGGGGACCGAGGACGTGGAGGCCAGGCCGGGCACCAGCAGGCAGGGGCTCCTCGTCCGCGGCTGCACCGCGTGGCAGCAGCGCCGTCCCGGCCGGGGCGTCCCTGCCCGAGCCGCGCGACGCAGCAGGGTTACCTGGAACTTGTCGGGATCCGCTCCTCCAGCCTGGCCCACAAAGAGGCCGGCGCCAGGCTCCAGGTCCAGGCCCCCCAGGGGCCGCGTGAGTGGCAGCCTCTGGAACTCCTCGCAGTCCACGTAGAGCGCCACGGAGCTCCCCTCCACGCTGAGAGCGAAGCGGGTCCACTGGCCCACGAAGGCGGGCAGGCGGAAGCTGGCGGCGGTGTGGGTCCGGCCGGCGCCCGGCTCCGTGTAGAGCAGGGAGATGTTCTGGTGCTGGTCCTGCACGCCTGAGAGCTTCACGCCCAGCACCACGGCCGCCTGCGCTGCGTCTGTGATGGCGAACAGCACGCCTGCGTGCTCTGTGTCCGGCCGCACGTGGAACAGCAGGGAGAAGTCACGGAAGAAGGGGCTGGGCACGTGGTACCGGGCCACCTGGCCACTGTTGGCCTCTGGTCCGAAGACATAGGCCGGCCCAACCTCGGGGTCGTCAACGGCCGAGATCTGCTGGGGCACAGGCTCCCCGAGGAGCTGCAGCAGCCCCACCTGCTGGCCGGCGCTCTCTGCAAGGAGAGGAAGTGGGTGAGGCGGCTGCACGGGGGGAAACCGAGTCAGGGAGGACATGTCTACACACTTGCTCCGTCTGGTCCTCGGGGCTCTGCTGCCAGTGACCACCGGGGTCAGCCCCCCTGGTCTGGCTGAAGGACATTCTTCAAGGGGCTCGGTGGCCACAGGCTGCACCCAGGAGTGATGGTACCTCTGCACCCAGGAAGAGGGGACCCCAGCTCTGGAGCACCCTGTGCTTTGTCCAAGCTGGCACAGCGGGAAAGGTGAAGGGAGGCACACTAGCCGCTTCTGCAGGGCCGTCCTCCTGTGGGCCGCCGGGGGACCCTGCACAGCTCCTCAGCCCCAGCTTCTCGGGCTGTGCTGCCAGCACGGGCGACTCTTGGGTGACTCTGGGCTCCCGGACACCGGGACACCAGCTCTCACTGTTCCGCGCTGGGGTGCAGCTCTCTCTGTACCGGGTGCGGGTTCCCCCGTGCAAGGGCTCCCACCAGCAGCTCCCTGGCCTGAGTCCCCGAGTCACCTGGAGTCACTGCACAGCCGCAGGCCACACCGCACCCAGGGTCCCCTTGGAACACGGGAGCCTGCGTGCTCACACACACACGCACACGTGTACACATGCATACACACATGTGCACATGCACACACACGCACACACACACATGTGGTACTGCATCCTCACCCTCAGATCCTGTCCTTCCAGGTGAGACTGACGCCATTGAAGGACAGACTTGCCCACCATGTCTCGCCGGCCTGCGAGGCTAGCCCACCTACCCAAAGGGGCACAGCCACCACTGGGCACAGGACAGGCAGTGCCACTCTGGGGACCACCCCTCAGGGGCCTGGACAGGGGCCACAGCCTGGGCTAGGGCTCCTGGGCAGAGCAGGAGGGTGGACGTGAGCCCCACGGGTTAAGGTGAAGACTGAGGGGCCCAGTGCATGCACCCTCCCGTTTGCACGGGGCGGCCTGGCTGCGGTGGGGTCCTGGTCACTTCTCGCCCCTGTGGGCAGCCCCTCCATGCTGCCAGAAGCTCTCAGGGTGGACACAGCTGGCTTCGGTAGTGGGCGCCCCGAGGCTGAGGACAGCAGCAGGGCCCAGCCTGGGCCCCGGGACAGATGGCACCACCGCCGCGGTGAAGGCGTGATGACAGCCCCTTCGGGTACAGGTGCCAGCGCCGAGTCCCCAGGATGTTCCAGGGTCAGGAAGCAGGACCCGCCAGCCCACGTGCCATGAGGGAGCTGCCACCCTCTCCAGGGCAGTGAGACACAATTAACACGCCCAGGATGGCACAGCTGCCACTGCCTGGACGGGGCCCCGGGGATGCTCAGCCTCCTCTCTCCAGATCCTCCCACTTCCTTGCCATGAAATTCCTGCAGCTCCCAAGCGAGCGGCCTCGCATGCCAGGGCCCTAAGGCCGCTGGACGGCTCTGCAGGACACACCCCTGGCAGCAGAGGCTCCCCGCTCCCACGCCCAGCACGGGCCAGCTGCCTCGGACAGAAGCCAGCTCCCCTCACAAGGAGCGCCCGGGCTGTGCTCCAGGCCTGGCAGGAAGAGGGCAGCCCCTGCACCACGTCCTGGGAGACCCAGGAGCGCACTGGGGGGACCTGACCAGGGCGGCAGGAAGACCACGTGCCCTGCGGTGGCCAAGATGGGCCCAACATAGAGCGGCGTGGCCGCCGGGCAACAGCGGCCCAGACGCTCCGCCCACCCACACCCTCCACCGTCTCGGCTCCAGCGAGGAGGCGGCGAGCTGTGCCCTGTGAGACGGTCTTCGGTGAAGAGACACGACACACACCCAGCTCCTCACAGAACGAGGAGCTACAACCAGCCCCGGCTCTGTGCAGAACTGGAGCCATTAAAGGCGAATGGGGAGGGCGTCCGTGCCCGCACGGCGGCAGGGAGCTCTCCCGCGGGAGGCAGAGGAGCCACACTGGGCAGAGAGCAAGGGGCGCGCACAGACCCAGGACGGCACAGCCGGCCCAGGAGACCGTTGGAAACGGCAAGACACCAGGCAAGCGGACAAAGTAAGCACTGCGACGAGTGTGCAGACGGAACTGGGTCCCCAGCGACGTGCTCGAGGGCCAGGCGACGCGTTCCCCACCTGCCGGGCCCTGACAGCAGGCGCCATGCTGGCGCCAGGCACTGGGGCCCTCACCCCAGCCTGCTGAGACAGAGAAGGACGCCCTGGAACGGGGGCCTGAGCCTGGCATCCCTGTGACACGGCGGTAGTAACCACAGGGCAGAACGCAGATGGAGCCCAGGGCCGCGTGTGGACACCGCGCGGACACCCTCACATGGCCCCACACCTCCCTGTGCCACCAGTGGGCATCTGTGACCATCTGAAGGGAACATGCCCGGGGACAGGCTGCGCTCAGAGGGGCCCCAGACACCCCGGCCTCGCCTGGGACCTCAGACCTGGGAGCTGTGCGGCCAGAGGCTAAACCACAAAGGGGAAAATAAACACACAAGCCACGCGGTGGCCTCTGCCCCAGCTGCCCTTCAGACGCGAGCGAGGAGCTAACATTCCTGGGTAAGGAAGAGCTGGCGCTCGGGCGCTACAGGAATGGGGGGGGGGCCAGGCGGGGAGTCACGGGCGGCGAGAGCTCCTGCCCAGGGGAGCCCCGGGCCGCAGGGACAGCCGGGCTGGTGCAGCGGACAGGCCACGGCTCTGCAGTCTGTGTCCTGCGTGACTCCAAACCACCAGTCTTCAGAACCTAATTACCAGTCTGAGGCTCACGTTATGGTCATGTGGGTTTGTAACTCCATGTTCTGTTTTGGGACAAAGGAGGAAATTATGTACTAACAAGCTCACTACAAAAAGATGTCACCGCTATACGTAACTACATCTAGTAACATTCCATCAGATATGTGAAGCAAAGCTCACGGAAGTGGAGGAGAAACAGAAGACGACCATAAGGCAGCCGGAGCCCTCACCTCCCCTCAGCCACACAAAAGAGCGGCCTGACCAGACCTGCGCAGGGCGAGCCGAGCCAGCTAGGTGCCTGGCACACACGCGTGGCAGGTGAGAGACGACACCCAGGCCCAAACCTCCGCAGACGTCACAGGACGGCACATGCCGTGCAGCCCCAAGGCAGGGGGCCCACAAGAGAGACACGAAAGAAGAGCTCCAGTGGAAAAGTCAAGTTTTGTGGAAATTAATTAACATCCACAGACACCCAATGGATCAAGAGATCAAAAGAGAATTGAGGAATATACGTGGAGACAAATGAAAATAGAAACTGCATCAAACCTCATGGGCCACAAGAAAACACGTGGAGGGGCATTTACAGCCCCACTTTATTAAAAACTGAAAGCTCTCGAATCAACAGCAACACAGCTGCATATATTAAGGAACTAAAAAGAAGAGAAACACTAAGCCTAGAGGTGGCAGAACGAAGGAAATCATAAAGATGAGCACAGAGGTCAACAGAAAAACAGAAAAACAACAGAGAAAAATCAATGTAATCGAAAGTTGGTTCTTTGGAAAGATCAACAAGATTGACAAACTTATTTACCTAGCTGGAC
>PVIC010011143.1:0-41972 GCA_004025085.1 Thryonomys swinderianus
CTCCCTCCCCTCTCCTCCCCATCCCTCCCTCTTCCTCGCTCCCTCCAGTGGGCACAGCCATGCTGAGCCGCAGGCCTGCCTGCTCCATACTGCCTGCTGCCACCTGTTGCCATGGAGAAGCCTCTTTGTCATGGTCACTGGGTAAATAGCCACTCCGCAGAGCCCCTTTCTGACAGCCAGGGTTTATTTGGAGAAAGTCAATAAGGAAAAACAAACACTGGGGCTCTGCATCTCTGCCTGGTGAAGGCCAGGCTCCCAGTGCCTGGGGCCTCCGCGCTCCACCCGGGGCTCCGCCCAGAGCGGGGTGGGGACAGCCAGCGACTCCCCCCCTGCAGCCAGGTCACCCCACAGGCCCCAGATCAGATCCTTCTGCTCTGCCCTGGCTCCCGCACACGCAGGCGCCAAGGTCCATGTGGATACAGCGGGATCCTCTCCTTTGTAGCTTTCTGAGACAGTGTCGCTCTGCAGCCCAGACTGCCCTTGAGCCCAGTGGTCCTCCTGCCTCAGCCTCCTGAGTGCTGGGATTACCAGCATGCACCACGATGCCCGGCCTCCTTTATCCTTCAAAACTTAATTTCCATTAAATTCAGAGGGTGGAGTGTTATTGACACGGCTCACGGGGCACATCAGGTGACAGCTATGATCACAGGGAGACTTCTGCCATCTGGAGGGCATGAATTCAGCCTCCCATGAGCACATCATGACTTTGCACACTGGCAGGTGGTGCAGGTGGTTCAGGGCAGCCAGACGTGGAGCGCTCCAGATGTCCCCATGGTGCATCACGCGCATGAACCACAGGACCCCTGGGTGGCGGCAGGACTTGCACCCGCACCCTGCAGATGGAAGTCCACTAGCTAACTGGGAGACTCTGTGAGGTGCTGGGCAGGGTGGGGACACCCGAAAGTCCAGCACTCTGGGAGGCTGAGGCAGGAGGACATGAGTGCAAGGCCCGCCTGAGCACTTTAGCAAGACGCCATCTCCAGATGTAAAGGCTGGTGTGCAGCAGCTCCGTGCGAAGCCCCTGGTTCAGCCCCCAGCCGGGATGGCGGGGGATGGCTGGAGGGACAGGTGTGGGCTCTAAACCTGTGGTCCCACCAGGGTGGCAACAGAAGGGTTATACCCCTGTCCCCAGAAGCTCCTGATGAAGCCCTCAGCCATGGCAGGGGGCTCAGCAGAGTACGACACGGTCTCTCCTTAGGCTTTCCAGGGTCCCCGTGTCACCCACAGACTAAGATGGTCGGACGGCAGGCACAGCGATACCCCAGCCCGGGTGAGGACGCCAAACCCCAAGTCATGGGGCAGCGCTGGCTCCTGCGTGCCGTAGCCCTGACCGCTGTCCCCAGCACCGTCCCTTCGCCTCATCCCTCTCTGGATGGCGACCACTGTCACCTGACCCAGCCCCACCTCACAGCAGCATCTGCAGGTAAAACACAGTGGGGTGATGCCCTCGGTGCTGTGAGGCTCTCCACGCCCCCAGACCCCTGTCGTTGGGTGTCACCTCAAGGATGCCACACGGGTGCCCATCTGCAAGATAGGAAAGTGACTCTGAGGTCACAGGGGCAGCTCGGGTGTGGGGTCTGAAGCTGGTTCTTACCCAGGACTGTCAGACTGTCTCCCCTGCGCAGCCCCGGCCACCATGGGAAGCGGGGGTGGGGGGGGACAAGCGAAGGCCTCCTTCCCTGGCATCACCTCCCGCCCGACTGCCCCCTCTGTGGCTGCCCATCTCCCTCCCAGGACTCTGAGGAGGACAGGAGCCCTGCAGAGCAGTGTTCCACCTATCAGGAGCGGGGGAATTAACATTTTAAGGCTGTAATTATACCTTCCACAGGGTGACACCTAAGGAAGCATCTTTTTATAAAAGCAGGTAAATTGAAGGCTTATGGGATCGTAGGGAATAGGTGTATTTTTAGCAAGCTCACCAACCCCTCACCAACCCCCACTGTCAGAACGCTGGCAATTGCTGTGGCATCAGTGGCCTGAAGCCGGGATGGGGGCTGAGCGTGGGGTGGAGGGACCCTTGCAAGGAAACCGGAGAGGCAGAGACCCAGAAGAGACGGATGGAAAATCCTCGTCTGACCTGGGAACTGTGGGGAGAAGCCGTTTGTGAGGAGGTGGGAGTACATTTAAAAATTATACAGAGCAGGGTCGTAGATTTAGCTCAGTGGTTCTGGTGCCCGCCTCGCAAACGCAAGGTCCTGAGTTTGATTCCAGTAACCACATACAATGCTGGGCGTGGAGACTCACGCCCACCAGCCATCAATACCACATACCACAGTGCCGGGCGTGGTGGCTCACGCCTGTCATCCCAGCACGGGAGGCAGAGACAGGAGGATTACGGAGTTCGAGGCTTGCCTGGGCTACATCGTGAGCTCAGGGCCAGCCTGAACTACAAAGCGAGACCCTGTCTCAAAAAAAAAAAAATTATACAGAGCAACAGTAACAACGGTAATGATGCAGGTAACAATAGCTGATACTTCCATGGTCTTTGCTAAATGCCAGGCAATGCTCTGAGTGCTCTCTGTATATTAGCTCATTAATCCTCACAAAAATCTTAGGAAGTACACATTGTTGTCAGCCCCATTTTGCAGATGAAATAACAGCCTAGAATGTGCAACTGTGAGTTACATGTTGGAGACGTAGATACTTCTATACACCCACAATACCTTGTTGATTTTAAGGAATGACTGAATGAATTCCCTCATTCTATCTGGCCACCCACCATGTTTAGGAAGAACTCTAAAGTTTGGCCAATCAGAAAGCTTTAAACAATTAGGAAGTCCCTCCCCTGTAAGGCAGGACCTCTGACCCCACTTCCTGTCCCTTTCTTAAAGTCCTGACAAGCCTAGGGAAACTCAGCCATCTTAGTTGAAGGGGCTACATGCTATGTTCTCAAGCACAAGGAGCAAGAGGCTGGAGCCTGAGACACTTGAGGAACTGAAAGCAGAGTCCCTAGAGCCTACAGGATCTTCTGACCACTTAGAGAACTGACTGGAATAAGGCATCTGCTGATATCAGATAAAATGTAGAAACAGAGGAGAAGGGAATAGGGCCTCCCTAACATTGTCCAGTGGTTAGCTGCTCTCCAGAGATGTCCCCTCTCTAAGCAAGGACATCAGCATAGAAAAGGCACATGAAAGAGAGGGAGGGACAGGAAGGAAATGTGGTTTTTAATGCCAGCCTTGGTAATCAGCTATTTGTGATGGAATTTTATCTGTCCTGGTCTCTAAGGGCTGAGAAGCAGAAGTGAGGGAAGAGGGGTCAGAAATTAGTATGCTGAAATATCTGATCAGCCAAAGTAATTTTCTTTAATAATCATATTCATACTGCCTTGCTCTCTGCTCACTAGAAGAATTAAGTATTTAATAGTAATATATTTCATCTGGCAGTGGTTCCGTTTCGTTAGGAACCGTGATGCCTGGTTGGGGTGTGTGGGTGGGTGGCAGTCTCAGTGTGGGGGACAGGTTGGAGATGTCAAAGCAAAAAGAAATGGATAAGCGAGCAGGAGGGGAATGGGCATGGCTGGGCCGGAACAGGACTAGAGGGAAGCTGCATGCCAGGGCGAGCTCGGCATCCCTTTGAGGGACACTCAGGGCAGTCCCTCCCACGCCGGGCTGTCTGGCTGTCCCTTCTGGTGGAACTGACTCACCTTCCCAGAGTCCTTTGCTTCTGACCCACGTCCTCGAGCTTTCTTCTTCACCCATAGCAGTTCTCCTTTCTGAGGGCTGGCCTGTCCCTTCTCTCAAGGGCTCAGAGAGCCTAGGCAGCGTGTCTTTCCGGGGGTTCTACACACAGATCCCCAGCTCAGTCTGAGCAAGGCAGCCAGAGACAGCAGAAGCAGCTTCCAGCGCTGGAGGAGCGGCCTGTGGCCTCTGTGCCCCGAGGCCACCAGAGCACCTTGCTTTAGCTGTTACACAATTTTAACAGTTAACAGGTCCAGCACGTGCCAGGGACATAATTGACAGCACTCAGGAAGCCAGCTTCCCAGAGAGGCACTCGGAGAGACTCTGCCTCCTCTGCCTGCTCCTGGAGCTCCGCAGCCCAGGGAGACCATCAGCCAGCGTGGCGCGACCGCAAGTGTCTGTCTGTGTGAGACCAGGACCATGCTGTCCATGAGGGCAGGATCGGCTTCCGCTGCTGTCTTTGTGGTGGTACCGGGGATCGAACTTGGGCCCTTGTGCTTCCCAGGTAGGTGCGATACCACTTGAGCTAAATCCCCGGCCCCGCTGCTGTCTTAAGAGCAAACTGCAGACTGACGCACAGCAAGCAGTACTGGCATTTGTGGGCCCTGGCCAGGCTGGAATCACACAGCTGTATGTTGAGCTGACAGCCCAGGAAGGGAGGAGAGAGGGAGACGGGGTGGGGAGAGAGGGACCACATGGGCTCCATCCTCGCACAGGCTAGGTCCCCGTGTCCCGTGTTCACCCGGACACCCTCCTTTGCACACAGTTGCAAAGCTTGTCACCATGGCAACCTCCCTGCACTCCCCTGCCACACACGGGGCCCTGGTACCAGATGGGAGACAGCCCATCCCGTGCTGCCAAGACCCTCCCCAGCTGCTGTTGGACATTCGCGCTGCTGTGTCCTGGCTCCCAGCCGGAGGCAAGCTCCCTGAGAGGAGGAAGCTTGAGTTTCCCCTCAGCCATGTCCCCAGAAGTGTTCGGTGCCTCCTAGTGGGAGGGCGGGCACGGACAGATGGGTTCACAGGACTGGACAGGATGCAGAATGGGGTAGCGACCAGAGGGTACATGTGCTACCAGCCCACGCTGTTGCCCAAACGCCAGTAGCACTGAGCGAGGACCCACTGCCAGGCGAAGGCCAACCTCCCATCATCCGCGCCCCAGCCAGGGACTTCCTGGCGATCCCGTGACCCGGCCTGTAAACGTGAGTGCCCGCCCAGCAGAGGGCCTCAGGACCCCGCTCTCCAGCACCCGCCCTGCCCGAACCGACTTCAGCGCCCTCCGGTGAGGAGTTAAACAGAGGCAAGGCCTGAACCTGAGAGGTGACTGGGGAAGGAAGAACCCGGGGAAGTCGGTAGGGAAAGAAAGTTGGAATCGCCTCCCAGGGCTTCCGGCTTCCAGCTCTCAAGCCCAGTGCCCTCCACGCAGGGTGGTGTGTCTGGCTGGAATCTGCGCCCTCTCCCAGCTCGCCGTCCTGTGACGGGCCGTGACAGTGGGAACGGGGTCGTGTGTAGATCACCTTCCTACCCACGAAGGTGCGGCAGTGGGTGCTGAACGGATGATGTAGGCTCCTCTCTGCCCTCACGTGAACCGCCGTGTGCCACCTGCCCTGCCCAGTGATCCCACAGCCCCACTGCTCCGAGCCTGCTCTCTGTAGGGAGTTCTGGACCAGCCTAAACTACGTGGCGTGGCCTTGTCTCAGAGAAATAAAAATAAGGGGCCAGAGACTTAGCTCAGTGGTGCCACTGCCTGAGCACAGTTGTGAGTTCAATCCCCAATACCACAAAAAAAAAAGAAAAAGAAAAAAGGAAAAACAAAATTCTCCAAGACACAAAAATAAAGAAATAGATAATGAAGTGTGGTGGCACATGTCTGCCACTGCAGCACTCTAGGAAGCTGAAGCAGGAGGGTCACAAGCTCAAGCCCAGCTAGGGCCACTCAGCAGCTTAGTGAGACCCTGTCTCAGGACAAAAGATGAACACACGGCCAGGGATGTGGCTTAGTGCAAAGGCCTTGGGTTCGATCCTCAGTACCGGAGGCAGGAAGGAAGGCATTGGAGTGACCCACAAGCTCCCCAGAGTGTCCAGCTGTCACCGAGACGGCGGGGGTCACTGCCGATGTGGCCGTCACTGACAGAGCAGGAAGGCTCGGGCGCCAGCTGTCCCATGGGCACAGTGACCATGAGCAGGCTCCGCGGGGAAAACCCTCTGCTGTCTACTTCGTGACAGCGGCTTCTCTGCAGCTTCTCCAGGGCCGGGGACCCGACTCCCCGGGAGCCCCTGGGTCCTGAGGCAGTGGCAGGCCCCAGCCGTTCCGTCAGGAAGACTGCAACCCAGCCCTGTCCCGGCAGGACCTGCTCCGCTCACCCCAGTGTCCGGGTGGCCCTTGGCACTGTGGGGGACACAGTGCGAAGGGCACTAGGAGATGAGGTCTCCCTAACTTGCCCGGGCTGGGCTCGAATCGGCTGTCTGCCGCTCCCGAGCGTGGCACACAGAGAGCCTCGAATGCAGAGCGTCTACAGGGGCTGGGCTTGGAGCTCAGTACAGAGGGCCCATAGTCAATCCCCAGGACTGGGGAGAGGGGAGGCGTGGGGGGGAGGAGGGGAAGGAGGAGGAAGAGGGATGGAAGAAGACCACCAGCCACACATGGTGGCGCTTGCCTATAATCCCAGCAAGTGAGAGGCTGAGGCAGGAGGATCACGGTTGAAAAAAAAAAAAGTAAGAAAGGAGAGAGGAAGGGAAGACTGGGTCTGGATTTTGGACCCCCAAATTGCCATGATCACTAATTTAAATGTCCTCCAAACTGTAATTTAGTGTCCCGGTTTCCCCATCCGGCAGTGAACCTTCTACGGAGAACCAGACTCAGTTCCCATGTCTAGCCGACCCCTTCCTCCACCCGGGGACCCAGCCCCCCGTGTCCCCAGCCCCAGGGCCCCACGGTCTGTCCTGTCCCACTGCGCAAAGCCCTGGTCCTCCAGCCCGTGTGGAGCTCACAGGGAACTGCGGGCCCTGGGCCGCGCTCTCCGCCGTAATGAAACCCTTTAATCATATTCAAATAGGTTACTGTTCAGGGGGAAAATAGAAATATGGATTTGATAGCAATAAATTTCCCTGGCTGGCTAAGCCCAGTTCTTAATTGTCCTGTCCCAGGGCCCGCACATTTCATTGTTCGTTAGGTGCTTAAGTCCCCACGCTCATTTTGTGGCGGTGACATTACCGTTGATGGCTCTAATACTCTCATAATTTGAAAGGGGATTTGCATGATAGAACGCAGAGTATTAAAAGAAAAAGAAAAAAGAGAGCGAGAAATGGGGGGGCAAGATGGGAGGAGGAGCCGGGAGGGAAGGGGGACGGGGCGGGGGAGGGACTCAATCCAGCTTTCACTTTAAAAAAGTCACTTTCCTCAAAGTCAAATCATTGTTTTCATTAAAGTTTAAAAAAAAAAAAAAAAAGGAGAAGAAGACAGAAAAAAGCCGAGGCTGCACATCGGGCTGACTGGGCACTGGTCTCCTTATTGTTCCTAATGGTTATTAATTATTAGTATCTGGCTGTGCAGGGTTCTGTGGACGTGACGTCCCCAGTGTCCTTGGGGTGGCATGGGTGGGCACCGCGGGAGGGGCTGGCACTCGCCTGGACTGCAGGAGCGTGTGGATTCGTTCCCGCTCCACACAGGTGCCAGTCAGCCAGCACTGGGCATGGCAGGGGGCGAGGGACCGTTTCCCGGAGCCCGGGCGTGGGCCCCCGGGCAGTGTCCTGCTCCCGGTGGCTGGGGTCGCCGGCCGGGGTCGCCGGCCTTGCTGAGCAGACTGGGCCGCGCTGGGGGTCTTCCTGTCCCCACCCAGACCCAGCCCAGAGCCACAAGCCTTCACGGGAGTGAGTTTTAATTCTCAAAAGAGCCCGTCCTCTCCTGCCAGGCGGGATGGCTCACGTCAGTAATCCCAGCCTCGGGAGGCTGAAACAGGAGGGTCACTTGAGCTACATAGTGAGATCTTGTCTCAAAAAGAAAAGAAAAGGAAGGAAGGAAGGAAGGAAAAGAAGGAAGGGAAGGGAAAGGGAAGGAGGGAAGGGGGAAGGGGGGAAGGAAGGAAGGAAAGAAGGAGAAAAAAGAAAAATACCTCTCCTGACTTGTCATTTTCACTGGTCACCTGGGGTCAGGCCTGTTCCTCCCCCGGCTGAGGGTAGCAGACATGTCTGCATGGCCAGTGACATTTGAGCCCAGGGCCTCAGCCCTGCTTGGCATCTCCCCACCCAGGGCAGAGATCGTGGCGGCGCCCCCGGCCCCGTGTGGGTGCCTGGCCACGGCTAGTGCGGCTTTCCTAGCAGTCCGTCCACTCAGAGGGGTTCAGGCCAGACTCCCCATCCCTGAGATGCACTTTCCAACCAACACAGCTCTGGCCCGGCTCTTTGCCGTCTCTTCCCTGGGATGTTGCCGAGCCCGAGGAGAACGGGGCAGGGCTGGAGCTTTCCCGGCTCACACACACACACACTCACACGCACGCGCACGCACACACACCTGTGCCCCACACTCGCCCCTGCCCTCCCGCCACACCAAGGCCCCTTCCACATTCCCAGGACTCTTCTAGGTCAAAAGTTGAAATCAAATAAGTTCTGGGGTTGCACCGGAAGCTGTCCGCAGAGCCCGCTCACACCGGGGCCCCGTGCTTCCGGGAAGTGCCGCCTGGGACCCGTCCCAGTCTCCGGCCTTGGCCTGGCCGGGGGAGCCCCTGCTTCCCCGGGGGGCTCTGCTGCTCAGCCTCCTGCAGCTGCAGAGCCCTTGCTGGCCCTCAGGCGGGGGCCGGGGTGCGGTGAGGGAGGAAAGTGAAGAAGCAGAGGGAGGTGACGGAGGCCTCGGCCAGTGCGGGGACACTGGCCCCTCGCAGACCTACAGCCCGGGGGCCGTGTCCTTCCCTTCCTGTTTGGAGCTGAGCAAGGGCAGCGGGGCCTGCCCAGCGCCCCCGCGAAGGGTGCCGGTCAGGGGCGGCGGATGCCCGGCCCAGCCCACTCTGCTCACCACCCTGAGGCCTGCGCTATCTTCTGGGGGCGTCTGAAGCTGCCAGGAAACAAACTGCACCTCCCCCTCGTCCCACCCCCAAGCCCCCCAAGAAGAAGCTGTCGGCAGGAAAGGGGGAATAAAAGGCAGAAAGACAAAGTGGTTCTTAAATATTTTCCTTCTCTGCAGTCACTCAGGGAAGAGGGGCGAGGGGCGCGGGAGGCCGGCAGGGGGGACAGAGGGGGTTTAATAGGCTCCGGTGACAGCGCAGTGTCCACATTGGGGAAAGATTAATGACGAAAATTAATCGCCTGACCTTTCTTTCCAGGAGCTGGAGGTGAGGCGGGCCATTAAAGCCTCTTATGTTGTAATTAACGTTGGAGGGGAGAAGAGAGCCGCCTTCAGAATGGATGTGATCATTTAATTAGGCTCGGGCGTGGGTGCCACAACAGGTCCGGAGAAGTCATAATTTAACACAGCAGAGCGGATGGTGGCGTCTGACGGCGAGAGAGCCTACCACGCGCCCGGAAAACAGTTCAATAAACACTCGCGTGACAGAGAGCCAGGATGAGCCTGGCCGGTGGCGGCCATGGACGGACCTACAGACAGAGCAGCGGGCCCAGACAGAAGGCGGAGATGAAAAATTAGGAAGTAAAAGGGGTGGGGCCCGGGCCACGCGGTCACTGCTGTGTCCACGCACGCTGGCCACCGTCAGCACTCCCTGGCCACCTGGGGACGGTGCTGGCGTCATGGCGCCCTCCTGTCCCAGCTCCTGGAAATCCCGAGCGAGCGTCCGGAGGGTCCCTTGGGGTGGAGGAAGCAAAGTCCAGGGACGGAGTTCAGGACTCTGGGCTCTGGAGGGTCAGGCTGGGGGACCCTAAGTGTCAGCTCTTAGGGCCTAGCCGGAAGCCAGCACCCTCCGTCAGCCCACCGTCCCGGCTGAAAGACGGGCCACTTGGGGGAGACCGAGACCCCACCTCAGATGCTCCAAGTACGACGTGCACCCCCTCCCGCCGCCGCCCTGCGGGAAACGCGGAAGCCACCAGATGGCCACTGGATGGCCGCTTCCGGCCCAGAGCAGGTCGCTGTCCAGCTCGTGCCAAGGGTAGAGGTGGCTCAGCCTGGAATGACCAGAGAGGGACAAGCAGGGACAGGCAGGAGTGCATGGCCAGCCAGGGGTAGGGCTCCCTGCTCCGGACACAGACTGTCCTGTGAGCTCGGGGCCATGGCTGGACTGTGCCACTGAAATCTCTATGGATCCTAAACCAAGAGCTGGGTGTGGTTTTGCACACCTGTAATCCCAGCTAGCACTCAGGAGGCTGAGGCGAGAGGATCTCTGAGTTCAAAAACACCTTGGCCTACACAGTGAGACTTTCTCTGGCTTTGGAGCCTGGGCGAAGTTCATTCCCTGTTTCTCCTGCTACAACATCGCCATCCAGGACCCTCTGAGCTTTAAAAGAGGGGCTTTTTAGCCTCCTGGAGTTTGTCCTCAGTTGGGCATGGAGGTACACTTGTTTTACCAAGAACTACACCTGTGTGAAGGGCCCATGTGTGCCAGGCAGGGACTTTAACCCCAGGCTGGGAGGCACCTTTCTGAAAGGGACTTTCTAATGGACAACCCCTGGCCCACGTGGATTCCTTAAACAGCACAAACCTCCAGCTTGGCCTCTTCTCTGCCAGAAGAGTAGCCATCTGTCACCTCTGCCCCCAACCCAAAATAGCTGGTGTTGGAGGAATTTTTCAGTGTTTCTGAACTGAGGAAAACCAGACCCCAAACTGCTTCATATAAAATAATTTGCCAGGGCCAGAGATTTAGCTCAGTGGTTCTTGCGCCTGCCTCGCAAGCGCAAGGTCCTGAGTTCAATCCCGGTCACCACATACAATGCTGGGCACGGCGACTCACGCCCACCAACAATCAACACCACATACCAGAGTGCCGGGCGTGGTGGCTCACGCCTGTCATCCCAGCACTCGGGAGGCAGAGGCAGGAGGATTGCTGAGTTCAAGGCTTGCCTGGGCCACATAGTGAGCTCAGGGCCAGCCTGAACTACAAAGCAAGACCGCGTCTCAAAAAAAAAAATTTCCAATCAGACTATATATTTTTTTAGCTGAACATTTATCAGTACATTTTCGATACACATAATGACAACACTCATCTTAGGGAATTTGCACCTGTACTTGGAATACCCCACCTCTTCTTTTTTCCCCTCCCCCTCAACCCCCTCCTTTCCCCATACGCACAAGCATCATTTCCGTTTTTCATTCTATTTTTACTTTTTTTCTTTCTCTTCCTTTCTCCCTTCTCCTCCCTTGTTCCGCTTCTCATTTGAACATTTTATTCCCTTTTCCAATATCTACTATTCATTTTACTCCTCACTTCCACTTTCAGTTTCTTATGCCAGAGACACAGGGAGGTATTTAAGTGCATGTGTCCAATTTATTTCACTTAAGAGTATAGTCTTGGGCCAGAGATTTAGCTCAGTGGTTCCGGCGCCTGCCTCACAAGTGCAAGGTTCTGAATTTGATCCCCGGTAACCACATACAATGCTGGGTGTGGAGACTCACGCCCACCAGCCATCAATACCACATACCACAGTGCCGGGCGTGGTGGCTCACGCCTGTCATCCCAGCACTCGGGAGGCAGAGACAGGAGGATTGCTGAGTTCGCGGCGGCTTGCCTGGGCTACATAGTGAGCTCAGAGCCAGCCTGAACTACAAAGTGAGACCCTGTCTCCAAAACAACAACAACAATAACAACAACAAAAAGAACAAAAGCAAAAAAAAAAAGCGTATAGTCTTAAGATTCACATATTTAGGTATAAATGTTTCAAATGCATCCTTTTTATGATAGAGTAATACTCCATTGTGGAAATAAAAACCCACCCACATCTTCTTTATCGATTCGTTGGTGGATGGGCATTTGGGCTGGTGCAGACCGAGTAAAGGGAGAAAAGGAAGAGTAGGAAGCCTAGGAAGAATAGCAGCACACACCTATAACCCCAGCCCTCAGGAGGCTGAGGCAGGAGGATCACCATGAGTTCAAGGGCAGCCTGGGCTACATTGTGAGATCCTGTCTCAAAAACTAAAATAAGAAAATATGGGGACCCCAGCCTGGCGCCCTCTACCCCTTCCCAGTCCTCCTCCTCCTCCTGCGCCCCCGCCCGTTCTGGGTCCCTCAGCACCACTCACGAGAGCGGCACAAGTACCGTGACTGGCCCACACTTGTGCTCTCCCGGGTCTGGCTTCAGGGGTCCCCTCGACGGCCCTGTTGCGCCTGAGCGCCTCTCGTTTCCCTGCACCGCATATTTTACTGTGTGGATTCACCACCCTTAATTCTCCTGCCTGCTGGTGGATGTGGGTGTGTGAGGGTTGTCCCCAGGCCTCTTGTTCTGTCTCTTTACGTTTCCGTTGCTGCTGCTTGTTCTTTGACTTTGAGACTGGGTAGCCCAGGCTGGCCTTGTAACCCTGGGGATCCTCCTGCCTCAGCCTCCCACGTGCTGGGATTACAGGTGTGTGCCACCACACCTGACTCACCTGTTGGCACTATTGCCACCGCGGCTGTGAGCCCCCTAGCACAGGTAATCTGGGGTCACAGGTTCTTATTTCACTTCGGGTACAACCCTCGGCCTACCCGTGAGATAGTAGACCCATGGGTCAGCTGCATAGTCGGCCTTATCAAAAGTTGTCAGAGATTCCTCCAAAGCAGTTTTCTGGCTAACCGGGCTACACGGAGCGCTCAGGCCAGCCTGGGCTACACAGCGAGACGCTGTCTCGAAAAACAATTTTTACAAGTTTGATCCAAGGAGTTCAGTGGGTGATGGAGACAGAGCTGAAAGACAGAAAAGACACCTCGGCTGTCTGTCCCCAGCATCGCCTTCTGTCAGGCTCTCCTTGGGATGCTGCCAGGCGCAGTCCGGACCTCCCAAGTTGAGGGCCTGCCCCTGACCCTCCAGAGGCCAGACCTGCTCCTGAGTCCAGCTCTCAAAGACACCTTCGGACACAAAAGCCCCTCTTGACTGAAGGAGACCTTCGCTAGGAATGGCCGGGTCAGGGGTCAAGATGCTGCTAGCCTGCATTTTAAATAGGAATCTTGACCCCTACCTCGTGGCGAAAGCAAAATCAACTCCAGATGGGTTGTGCACTGTTGTGAGCTGCTGGCCAGCTAGGGGTGGGGCTCCCTGCTCTAGCCACAGATTGTCCTCTGAGCTCGGGGCCATGGCTTGAGCTGCTGTGAGCTGTTAGCCAATAAAGCTCCTAGAAGAAAAGCTAGACTATCTTTATGATTTCAGGGTTGGCAGTGTTTTCTTGAAAAGAGAATACAAAAAGGATTTAACCAGGAAAAGACAAAAATTGCCAAACTGGCCCCTGCTCCAAGCTGTCCTCCACTGCAGCCAAAGTAGCCCTTCAAAGACATGTTTGTGCTGGGCGTGGTGGCTCACGCCTGTAGTCCCAGCACTCGGGAGGCAGAGGCAGGAGGATTGCTGAGTTCGAGGTTTGCCTGGGCTCCATAGTGAGCTGAGGGCCAGCCTGAACTATAAAGTGAGACCCTACCCCCCCCCAAAAAAAGACATGTTTGTGGCCAGATGTGGTGGTTCATTCCTCTACTCCTACCACTCGTGAGGCTGAGGTGGAAGGATCGCCCGGAGATCAAGGCCAGCCTGAGCTACATAATGAGTTCAAGGCTGGCCTGAACTATACATAGCAAGACCCTGTCTCAAAACAAGTAGGAGAAAGAGAAAGGGCTGGGGGAGGAGGAGGAGAGGAGGAAGTGGTGTGGACTTTGGAGCGGACTGGAACAGGGCATTGAGTCCAGAGGGGTGCGTGGACCCAGGTCGGCACTCCGGGCAGCCCCTGGGCCCCAGGTCGAGGCCAGCAGACTCATCACACACGCCCATCGGACCCTCAGCTGCAGCTCTGCCTTATCCCCGCTGCAGCCGCCTCGCCAAGCCTCGGGCCGTACACGTCCCTGCTGGACCCCGCCGCCCTGCGCCCAGCAGCCCGCCCAGCTGCCTCTCCCCACCCCTCCCTCCCGCTGGCCTGGGACCCCTCGCGTCGGGGTGTCTCGGGAGCCAGCTCCGTGTCCCACTCAGGCTTCCGTCTCTGGTCCCCAGCCCAGGGGTGGGAGTGACATTTTCAGGAAGGTGCTGGGGTGTGGTGGGGCCCCCTGACTGCAGGCAGATCGTGAGGGACCCGCAGAGCTTGTCCTCACACTCCCGAGTCCCCGGGGCCCAGAGTGCAAAGAGGGGAACCCCTGTCCCCTGGGATCCTCTTGGGGATGCTCGAGCCTCACATAGTTCCTGGGGGCTCATCCCACACCCTCATTGGATCCTCAGCACCAGGGCCCTGTCCAGAGGGGGCTGTCCCGCTTCAGCCTCACAGTGACCCCACAGGGTGTCCGGCATCATCCCTCACTTCACAGATGGAGAAACTGAGGCATGGCATGATTAAGCTGCTGGTCCAGGACCCAGCTGTGTGATGACAGGGTAGGAGTTTGACAGGACCCTGACTCCCGGGCCTGTGTTGCGATGGCTCAGCCAGGGGCCTTTGGTGGCCCTGGAGGCCGTGCCCACCGACTTCCACGGGGTGACTGTGGGTGCCGCCTGCACAGAGGAGCTCACCTGCCTCACCTGCAAGGTGCACGTGAGGGCGAGTGAGGTGCGGGGACTGGCAGCGGCTGTCTGGCACACACTCATGTGCACGGGGCTGTGCTCACACTGCGTGGGGGTGTGCATGAGCGTGCATGGTGCGTGTGCAAGCTGGACCAAGGGCTTTGAGAGGCCTCACCTGGCGCCCAGAGTTGTGGTCCTAGAGCGAGCAGAAACTATGGCCGTAGGCCTCGGGAGAGGCGCAGGAGGGGCCTTGCCTCGGCGTCCTCCCCTCCCCCCTCTGACTGTGTGGCCCCAGCTCCTGTTCACGCCCCTCTGGGTGTCGTCCCCGGGCTGCCTGAGGCAGGGGCCTCGCAGCGTGTGACAGCGACAGCGACGACTCCCACGCAAGCACCCGCTGCATGGCCCTAGGCCGAGCCCTGCACGCCCACCCTCCATCACTGCACCCACAGCAGCCAGCGAGGGCCCACTGGCATCCGCTGTGCGGAGGAGACAGTGAGTCGGAGGGCCCGGAGATGCCCGGGCCCGAGAGCCCTCAGGGGCCCAGGAACCAGCCAGCCCCGACGCTGGGAAGAGCCGGGAAACCCAGGCAGAGGCTCCGGCCACCTCTCAGCGGCAGAGTCTGGGCCCGACACACGGCTCCTCCCCCACCCCGGCGGGGCCTGTGAGGGTCTTCAGCGGCAGCCACGGCGCAGTCCTGAAGGCGCAGAGGCCTCAGGGACGTGAGGTGGCACCATGCCAAAGCCGCAGCCTCTGGAAGCGGGTGGCAGCAGCTCTGGAGACCCAGGTCAGGGCAACCCAGGGGGGACTCACTGGCCGCCAGGCTGAAGAGAGAGCATGGGGTTCACGGTGGCCCAGCCGTCAGGAGTCCCCTGACTCTATCCCATCCTGTTCTCACGGGGGACAGGAAAAAGTCCTTCTCTCTTCCCGCTGTAGTTTCCTAAAGTTGACATAGTGGCACGCGGTGCCTATGATCCCAGAACCTGGAAGGCCGAGGCAGGAGGACTGCAGGGAATTTGAGGCCAGCCTGGGCTACATAGAGAAATCCTTTCTGAAAAATTAAAAATGTAGGGCCAGAGATTTAGCTCCCTGGTTCTGGGCCCTGACTGGCAAACACAAGGTCCCTGGTTCAAACCCCAGTAACCACATACCACAGTACCAAGTGGTGTGACTCACGCCCACCAGCAATCAGTACCACACGCCACAGTGCTGGTTGTGATGGCTCATGCCTGCCATCCCAGCACTCGGGAGGCAGAAGCAGGAGAATTGCTGAGTGCGAGGTTCGCCTGGGCGACATAGTGAGCTCAGGGCCAGCCTGAACTACAAAGCGAGACCCTGTCTCAAAAAAAAAAAAAAATTAAAAATGTAAACAAAGTTTGAGAGCCCCTGGCTGAGACATGGAGAGAGACTTTGGGTGCTGAGCTGTCTCCAGCCCTGTCTGCAGCCCCTGCGGCCTTTTAAAGCCCTTTGCCACCCTTCCCAGCTTGGCTGCTCAGTCCCCTCCTGGCCGCCACTTAAACTAAAAGGCCACAAACTCCCAAGACTCTGCACCCCCCCACCCCGGAGGTCCAAGGCCCTAAAACCTAATGGCCTCTCGGTGCTGCTCCAGGGGCTTGGGTGGACTCTGGAAACAGGGTCCTGAGAGGCCGTCTCCTCACACACAGTGACCAGCAGAGCCCCCCGCTCTGCCAGCCCAAGCCTCACCAATCACTGCAGAGCCAGCACTCGGCCGGCGGGAGGTGAGGCCACCATGTCGACTGGGGCCGGACCAGCAGCCCTTGAGAGCTGACGCTGTCACTGGGCAGCAGACTGGGGAGAAGAGGCAGCAACGGGGCGGGAGGGACCAGGTCCGGACCCAGACACAGCCGGGGGCGGCTGGATGCGCGGCCGCTTTCGCGTCCTGGGCCGGCTGCTCCCCCTGAGCCACACTTGTCCACCATCTTCTTCCTCCTTCATTCCTTTCTTGCCCTCTAGTGGCTCCAGCCTCGCCTGCCCTCTTTTCCTCTCGAGTCTTTCCACAACCCTGTTCTCCTTCCTCAAGTTCGGCCCCTTCTCCTTTCTTTCTCGTTTACTTTTACTTTTCCTCTTTTTTTGTACAGTTGAGATCGAACTCAGGACTTTGTGCTTGCCAGGAAGATGCCGCACCACTGAGCTGCATCCCTGGCCCCTGCAGCCTTATTTTTTTTATTTTTTATTCTGAGACAGGATCTTGTTAAGTTACCAAATTGCCTGGGCTAGGTTTAAAGTTGCGATCTTCCTGCCTCAGCCTCCAGAGTGCTGGGGTTACAGGCGTGCGCCCTTCTACCCTACCCAGTCCTCGATAGGCACGGACAGTCCCCAGATGAGCAAACCCTAAACAGCACTGCAAGGGCACGCTTAACTCACAATCGCCACACACCCACTTGACCCCACACACATATCAGTGCACACACACCTGTACCCCAGACTCCCATGCGAATGTGTACACTTACATTCGCACCTAGGCAGACACACGTGTGTGCAAACCCGGCCCCCACTCGCACCTCACCAGACACACGCGCGCGCACACACGTACATACTTTCTCTATTACCTCCCCAAACAGCCTTTTTTTCCGTCTTGAGTTCAGTGTTGGCTTTTGTCTCTTTTCACCCTCCCCTCCACTTCCCCTCAATTTATTCCAGCTGTGAAAACCTCTTTCCCATCTCCTCTGTCACCCCGGCAGATAGGTGAGTGGCAGGAGAGGAGTCCACTCGTCAGCCACCGTGGGTAATGGATGCCAGATGTGTGTTGGCCCGGCACAGCCCGGCTCGGGCTCCTACGCCGCCCCCTGCATCTGGCTGTGAACAGCAGGCGGCGGCCCAGGCCAGGCGGCTGGGGCCAGGAGCCAGCAAAGGCGACACTGGCCAAGAGCAGTAGCAAGAAGGGGGTTTGTGTCTGCTGCTGTTCATAAATAAGTGTATCTGAGCCAGGCATGGGGCGCGTCTGGGAGGCTGAGGCAGGAGGACCCCTGAGAGTTGGAAGCCGTCCTGTGCTACATGGTGAATTTAAGGGCAGCCTGAACTACATAGTGAGAGCTTGTTTCAAAAAAAGGTAAAACTGTGGGTAGGTAGGGATGTGGGTAAAAATGAGAATTAACTTGTGTTATAAACTGGTACAAATTCCCCAATGTTATGTGTGATTGTGAAATGTATATAAAACGTACCAAAAAAGAATTCAATTAAAAAAAAAAAAGTCAAGGGCCAGGGATTTAGCTCGTTGGTTCCAGCGTCTGCCTTGCAAGTGTAAGGTCTGAGTTGATCCTGGTGGCCACATACCACAATGCCGGGTATGGTGGTTCACACCTGTCATCCCAGCACTCGGGAGGCAGAGGCAGGAGGATTGCTGAGTTGGAGGCTTGCCTGGGCTACAGAGTGAGCTCAGGGCCAGCCTGAACTACAAAGCGAGACCCTGTCTCAAAAGAAAAACAAACAAGCAGAAAACAGTGTATGTGGTAAAATAAAGTGACAAGTATAACACTCTAGAATTCTCCATGTCTGATCTACCACTAGTGATGAAGCCAGTCAACAGATGTGCAGTATTTTAGGTGCTTTCTGAGTCGCAGGACAGGGTATATTTATTCCCTCGAGTAATAGTCACAACAACCCTGGGAAGAAGGACTACAATTATCCCCACTTTACAGCTCCAACAAAGGACAGCTAGAGCATCTCCCGGGCAGTCTAGAAAGGGGGCTGAAGGTTTCACCCTCGATGGTCTGACTCCACTGAACAATTTAGGCTATCAGATAAGACATCCTAAAGAGTCTAAAAAGTCAAAAAAAAAAAAAAGAAAAAGAAATGCCAGGTGTGGTAGCGCACACCTGTGACTCCAGCACTGTGGAAGTTGAGGCAGGAGGATTGTCAGGAATTTGAGGCCAGCCAGGACTACACAATGAGTTCAAGGCCAGCCTGCCCCAACAGTGAGACCCCCATCTCAAAAGCAAAGCAAAAAACCCCAAACATTTTAAGGAAAACAAAATAAAACAAGCAAACACCCAAGAGTCAATGTAAACTAGGCAGGTTGGCCACACCTGTAATCCCAGCTACCTGGGAGGCTGAGGCAGGAGGACCAAAAATTAGAGGTCAGACTGGACAACTTCGTGAGGCTTTGACTCAAAGTAAAAAATAAAGAGGACTGGAATGTCACTGGGACAATCTTCAGTACCGATCAGTACATAACAAGGAGGGAGAGAGGAGAGCGGGACAGAGGAGGAAGGAGAAAAAAGAAAAGAACACTTGCCTGGCAGACAGCCCCATGAGGCATGTGCTCCAGCACCAGCGTGCCAGGGTGTCCACACCGGGGTGAGCCAACCGACTGTGCGGACTGTCTCTACTGCACACCGGACACTCGTACCACAAAGGAAATCAGTGGTAACCTCTGCCCTCAAGAATCAAACAAGATAAAAGAAAAAGGACACAAGCAAAGGGCCCAGTGAGTGCTACAGACAGCAACCCTACGTTTTTATTTATTCTGTGACAGTGAGGCCTAGGGCAGTCGGTGAAGCCGGGACAGACCAGGTGAGGCTGAGGCAGGAGGATGGGAAGTTCAAGCCCAGCCTGAACTACATAGTGAGACTCTGTCTCAAATAAATAAATAAATAAATAAATAAATACTATTGAATTTAAATATGACTTCTCTTGGTGAAAGAGGCTGTGTCCCCCAGCCTTAAACTGTCCAGAAGTCGAGGCCTTGTGGGTCCACGTGGGTCCAGGGGTCCAGGTGTCCATGTGGAAAGCAGGAGTTGGTTCTTCTCAGCCACTCTCTATCCCAAGCAGGACAGGAAAGGGGACAGGAAGAGGGAAAGAGGGGCCGCACACAGCAGGGAGGCCCGTGGAAGGCCGGCAGGTGGGCAGGACGCCTGCGGCTCCACAGAGGCCCGCGGCGCGGCCCAGCCATGATGGATGGCTTCTGTCCTCCGCTTTATTAAACTCACCCTGCGGTTCAGCCCTGGATTTGGAAACGGCTTAATCAGCATTTGGAGGCCTGGGGATGAGGTGGGATTTCAGGGGGTTACCGAGGCCCAGACAGGAAGCGGCCGAGCCCTGAGCCCCGCGGGCCCAGGAGGGAGTCAGGTGTGCGGGTGGGCAGTGGGGGATCTGGTTTCACAGAGGCCGCTGGGGCCTAAGGAGGGCCTGTGGGCGGCGGTGCCAGCGTCCCCCGCCCCAGGGCTCCCACAGGGTCCCCGACTGGCCATAGTGGATGGCCAGGCACCATGCAGGGACCTGTCAACGACAGGGGGAGGGGTCACACATGTTACTCAGGTGTTCGCAAGGCAGTCACCACCCCGGACAGCCCCCCAAACTTCTGCAAACAGAAGTTAGTTTCTGGGCTACAGAGCAAGACTGTGTCTCAAAAGGAAAAAGAAAAAAGGAAATAAATAAAAAACAGCCCCTCCCCAAAGGCCAGGGAGCCCCTTCTGGAGTGACCCTCTTGCCTCAGGCTCCTGAGTCTGCCTCGTGCCCGGCAGAGAGAGGACGGCCCGGCTCTTACCAATAAAGACAGTACCCATGGTGGCAGGGCCTGGCAAGTGTCCCCACTGCCTGGCTGCACCGGTGACACTCCCATTGGCACTTGGAAGGCTGCTCTGAGATGAAATGAAACTGCATTCCCCCGGCTCTCAGGACAACCCCAGCAAACTCTCGGCGGCCTGTCCTTCTCCAGGCTCCTGTGGCGCTAACTGCCTTCCCCTGAGATGAGACCCGCAGCCACCCTCGCAGGGGACACCGCTGTGGTCCCCGTTCACTTCACAGATGGGAACACAGGGCTAAGATGGGGTAGGTAGGCCCTCGTCCCCAAGTCACACAGTGGCAGGGTCAGGATTTGAACCCAGGGCCACCTGGGTCCAACAGCCCATCTTGCTCACAGCGGTGCCTCCGGCCTCTGGCTCACAGGGGTGTGCGAGGCATCATGCTGGGGAGAGCGGTCCTCACTTCTTCCTCTCTGTCTGGCAACCAGCAAAATGAGTGGATGTCATGTAGTTTGGTTTTCAGCGCTGGGATTTGAACCAAGGACCTTCCGGCTCTTTTTTAAAGTTTGTAACAGGATCTACATGGCTAAGTGGCCCGGGATAGGCTTCGACCTTCAGTCCTCCCGCCTGAGCCGCCCAGTGCTGGGGTTGCAGGTATAAAGCCCAAGGCACCTGTGCGGGGCCCGCTCTCCTTCAGAGCTGGGGCTCTCGGCAGGGACCCACAGCAGATCTTCCGGGCCAGCTCCTCAGTCCCCGAGGCCATACCATGCCCCCTCCAGAGCCGCCTAACTCCTTGAGCCCAAGGCCAGGTGGCAGAGGCAGCACAACCTCCCGGCTCCTTCTGAGCCTCCTTCTTTCCCAGTTTGCGGCCGGGTTCCAGCCCCTCCTTCTCAGGCTTCTCGGGGTGGTGTCTTCCATCCTGTCTGCTTTTGTCCTGGCCCTGCGTCGGCGGCAAGCGCACGTGCGTCTTCATCCCTGGCAGCCGGCTCGCGTCCTCCCCGCACCGCTCCTGGCCCCATCCTGCAGCCCCTCCTGCCCCACGGACTCGGGGTCCCGCTCAGGGGCGGTGGCGGCGTGTCCGGGTCTCCCAGAGGAGACCCACTTCCCCCTCCCAGAGTTCACCGCCTTGTCAAACGGAGCTAATCTCCCGCAGGAGGAGAAAGCCTCGCTCAGGCTGCGGGGGAAGGGGAGGTCTCGGCAGCCTGGAAACACCCCGGCCCATAATACCGGCTTTGTTCTAGGCTGGTGGGAGGGGTGCGCAGCGGAATGAAAGCGGGGGATATTAAAGGAGCAGGTGAAAGGCGTGTGTCTCGCAGCCACAGATAAGCGCACACCCCTCCTAATCTGACTGAGCCCTATTATCTTCCCGCCGCAGTCATTACTATTAATATTAAACACCCCCAGCACAGCCGGGCAGACCCTGCCTGTCCTGCCCCCCCCCCCCCCCCCCCCCCCCCCCCCCCCCCCCCCCCCCCCCCCCCCCCCCCCCCCCCCCCCCCCCCCCCCCCCCCCCCCCCCCCCCCCGTTTCACCTCGGCCACCCCGCCCCCAGGCCCCTTGAACTTCCCGCTGACCTTCAGCTGTTCTATGACTGCACAGGACCAGCAAAGCCCACCCTGAGGGTCCTCACCTCGGCTTTAGGTCGGGGAACATCTCTGCACCCCAGTCTCCTTCTTCCCCACCTCAGCATAGCCGGGATGGGAGGCAGAACCAGGCAGGTCTACACCTCGCATGATGCAGTGTGTATTCTCACGCCTCTGTTGCATGCTGTGCAGCCATGGGCTTCCATCCTCAGAACCTCAGTTTCTCATCTCTAAAATGGGGACAAGACCGGGTGTGGTGCCAGCGCTCTGGGAGACGAGGCAGAAGGACCACTGCAAATTCCAGGCCAGCCTGGACTGCGTGGTGATACCCTGTCTCAAAAACAAATACATTGGCCAGAGATTTAGCTCAGTGGTTCTGGAGCCTGCGTAGCAAGTGCCAAGTCCTGAGATCGATCCCCAGTGACCACATACAACAATACTGGGCGTGGTGGCTCACACCCACCAGCAATCAATAGCACATACCACAACACTGGGCGTGGTGGCTCAACCTGTAATCCCAACACTCAGGAGGCAGAGGCAGGAGGATTGCTGAGTTCCAGGCTTGCCTGGGCTCCATAGTGAGCTCAGGGCCAGCCTGAACTACAAAGCAAGACCCTGTATCCAAAAAAAGAAATTAAACCTCAAATCTGTCCTTGGCCCCTAAAATGTCCCACGTAGGCAGACGTCACTTCTGCCTGCGTCTGACCTT
The DNA here is from genome assembly GCA_004025085.1 of Thryonomys swinderianus. Classification (NCBI taxonomy): domain Eukaryota; kingdom Metazoa; phylum Chordata; class Mammalia; order Rodentia; family Thryonomyidae; genus Thryonomys; species Thryonomys swinderianus. The sequence continues at coordinate 22,047 of PVIC010011143.1, forward strand.
AGGAAGGGAGATGACTCCGGCAGAGGGGTCTTGCAGCAGAGCGACAGGAGGGACAGACCCAAGCCCTCCGGCTGCGGACTCTTCCCCTCCCGGCTGGGCATACTGCGGTCAGTGTGGTGGAGGTACCAGTGGAAGAGTCCAAGAGGCAGACAGCTTCCCCATCTCCTGGCACTCGTGCCTACAGCCTGCACCGGCCACTTTATATTTGATTTGGCTTCGGGAGACAGGGTCTCACTCTGTGCTTCAGGCTGGCCTGGAGCTCACTGTGTGTAGCCCAGGCTGGCCTCAAACTCATGGCCATCATCCTGCCCCAAGTTCTGGGACCACAGGTGTACACCACCACACCTAGCCCTCCATCTTTCTTGTTGTAGCTACAGCCCAGGGAGGGGTTGCTAGAGGTAGGGGGTGCCCAGGGCCCACCAGCCAGGCGACTTCAGAGCACACAATGGTCCACTGTGCCGGTCCCCGCGTCCCCTCCCACCCGCCACCCCCAGCACACTCTGTTCTGCGTCCCCAGACCTGGGTCCCGGGGCTCAGGTGCACTCCAGCTGTGCAGAGCCCCGGGCCTGGCAACAAGGTGCCAGCTTGGCGCCTCCCCCATCCTTTGACCCACCTGCGACCCTTCTCCCAACCTAGGAGGTTCCTCTGGGCTCACAGAGGCCCCTGGCACCCTGGACATGCCCCTGAGGACAGCATGTGGTTCCTTGGTGACCGGGACGGCCTCCAGGAGAGGGGCCGCTGTCAGCAGCTCCCAGGTAGGGCCCCGTGTGCGGGAGGGGGGCTCGGCTACGTGACAGCAAGACAGCGAGAGCCACCTTCTGTCCCCTCTGGGCCTGTGTGCTCCTCAGCGTGGGAAGGAGACACAGCCTGCCCGTCTCTGGGGACAGAAGGCCCATATTTGGCTCTCTCGGTCCAGCTGAGACACCATCCTCACTTTCTCAGAGGTCAGAGGTCAAAGGTCAGGGCCCCTCTAGGCCTTTAGGGACAGATGAGAGGGCTGGCCCAGGGACTGGGCAGAGGAGGAGTGAGGAGACAGAGGAGAAGGCAGCCAAGGGAAGCAAAAAGGAGAAAAAGAGAAGCAGACATGTACCCCGGGGTTGCAAAGAAGCTACCCTAGCCTCCTCGGTTCACCTGCAGGGAGTTCAACCCAGAGAGGGACTGCGTCTCACCCAAGAACACACAGCGAGTTTGGACTCGGCCCAAAACAGAGTCACTGAACACCAACTCCAGGCTGGAAGACGTCTGTGGCTACTGACTGATGAGCTGCAGGAGTGGAGGGGACTCCCTGAGTCCTTCTCTGCTTGACCTCTGGAGATGGGAGCCGGCCAGAGCCAGGTACTGGAGGGAGCGAAGGCCCCTGACCCCACCCCCGCGGTCCACAGCAGGTCCACTCGCTGTCACAGCCTCCGCAAGAAGGGTCATTTGGAGAGCGCCCATCCGATGGCTTTGCGCCCTCACGGGGCAGTGATTCTCGTGAGCCCCACATTTCAGATGACAACATCAGGCGGAGGCACTGAGGGACCCACGTCCCACAGTAGAGGTGGCACAGCTGCAGGGCCTCCTCCCCATCTGACAGGGCTCTCTGGTCTCAACTCCTAGCTACAAGCTCAGCCCACCTACAGGCCAGAGCCACAGGGTCTCCACGCCCGCCCCTGCACCCTCCTCCCACCGCAACCAAGGAAGTGAGCCCTGCTGGGCACCGGCCTGAGGCTGCTGTAACCCTCAGCGGACCCCCTTCCTGTCTTGTCCTGGAACTCACTGTGGGCTTTTCCATGGCCCCGGCACATCTGAGGGCAGAAACAGTCCTTTGTTGCCGCCGAGGCCCCAGGCCTGGCACACCTAGCAGGTGTTTAAGAACTGCTCCTATGCGTGCGGCTAGGTAGAGCATGCCTGTACTCCCAGCTCTTGGAGGACTGAGGCAGGAGCATTTCTTCAGCCCAGCAAGCTCTTTTATAAGAATCAGAAGGAAAACAAGCTATGTGAAAGGTGCCACGGCCCCAGTGAGTGAGCCTGGGAGGTTTGGGCCTGCACCTGGATGCGGACCGGAACACAGGTCCTCCCAAGAACCACCAAGTACCTCATGAGAACTTGAGGAGAGCAGGGGCGGAGGGTCAAGGAGCCAGGGCCGCTTAGGAGTGCAGGGTGTTCCTGGGGACAGTGCCACATCCCCTCCAGGGCTGGAGCGGCTGGATCTGAGTCCCGAGGCCCCGGCAGGTGGAGTGGGACATCTCCACCGGGCCCTTCTGCCGCGGGCAGGGCCCCGGGAACAGAACCCCAGCCTGCCACTTCCCGTCCCAGCCAGAAGGGGCTGGGGCTGGGGCTCCAGTCACCAGAGACCTGGGTGGCCTTGGTGGAGGGGTAGGAAGGGGAGGGGAGGAAGGTTCAGGGCAGGAAGTGTCCATGGACCAGCCCTGCTCTGGCAGCTGCCCCACTGGGCCCGGGCCCAGAGCTTTATTGACTAATCCTCAATCACCCACTAGTCTGATTTATTCTCTCACTGCCTTCGAGCTCACAAGATCCCATTGTCTGGATACACTGCTGGCCTGGGCCACTTCCGCCGGGACCTCGACCCTCCCCTGCCCTCTCCTGGCCCTAGGGTCAAGCTGGCTGGCCACCAGGCAATGCCAGGTAGGTGGCTATGGCCACACTTGCTCAACCCTAGAGAAGGCGGCAGCCTCAAGGACTCTGCTCCCAGGAGGGGGCGGGGCGCGGCGTCGGGTCCTCCCTGACCCCAGTGGACGGCGGGAGGTGGGGGCGGGGGCGGGCTTGATAAAAAGTCCCTTTCTTCTTTAATGGTCTTCCCCATCCAGGGTCCGGGGAGGCTGCGCGGGAGGGGGAGGACAGGCCGGGCAGGGCCGGCCCAGTCCCGGTGACACTTAATTCCGGGTCTGGCCTGGGCAGGCGCTTGAAAGCAGCTAAATTAGCAAAACAGAAGTCAACTGCCGATTGCCTCGTTGGAGGATTAAGTGTGATAAATGGAGCGTTTGTTCACTCTCTGCTCCAGATGTTGTGTCTAAGTGAGGGGTTTTTTTCCAAAAAAAAAAAAAAAAAAAGTTTTTTACATTCTTGGCCCGGGGCCCATATATATTTTGGATACTGCTGGGAGTATATAATATCATTGGAAAATGATGCGGTCTGCTAACCTTTTAAATAACATTTCCTCCCTCCTCTATTTTCTAATAGTTTGTTTTTCTTTCCATGTTTGCCTTTTATTGGGGGAAATTTTTTTTGGAAATTAATGAGGCTCAAGTTTTTGGAGACCAAAATAGAGAGGTGCCGGGTGGAGGAGGGGTGCGGGGTGAGCCCTGCTCCGGTCTCTTCCGGGCGCTCCCGCGCGGCCCTTTTCTTTCCTTTCCCAACTTCGCCCGCCGGGCGGGGCGGGAAGAACCTGCCGTCCGCGCCCCCATCCCCCGTAGCCCACCCGGCGGGAGGGGCCGGGCGCCTCCTTTCCCAGCGCAACCTACGGAATCCGGCTGGAATTCGGGCCGCCCAGATTTAAGAAAACAAACAAAGGAAAGATTGTCGGAGCGGGGCCGCCACTGCCCTGCGCTCCGGGCCGGCTGGGCCCCGGGTGGTCCGGGCCGGGTACGGAGCTGGCGTCCCGGGTGGGGCCCGGCGCGCGTGGGCAGGGAGGGACCGATCGCCTCCCCCGCGCAGTCGCCCGGCTGGCCCGCCTTCGCTGGGGTCCGGCAGGAATTATTTATTCAAGACTCAAGATGTGAGAGGAGGGTGCGGGGCCACTAAAGAGGAGATGGTCACCCGGAGAGCGGTCTCTCTCTCTCCTCCTATTCCCCCCACGCCCCTCTCAGGTACTTTTTCTTAGGAAGAGGAGGTTGAGCCCGCCGTGGCGCCCAGGTTTGGTCTTCAACGCCCAGTTTGGCCTCCAGTTTGGAGCGATCCTCCTGCCTCCATCTCCCAAATGTTAGGATTGGAGGCGTGCACCACCACACCCAGCCATCTGTCCTGGGATTTGAACCCAAGGCCTTTGCACTGAGCTCCATGTCCAACCCTTTATTTTTTGAGACACGATCTGACTCAGTTGCGCAGTGTGGACTGTTTCCAACCCTCCTGCCTCGGCCTCCGAGGCTGAGATCAGAGGCTTCTCTCCCGTTGTGGCTGTGTCTGCTCAGTCTGATTTTTCTCAGGGTTTCTGGCGCTCTCTCAGTGCCCTCCGCCCTCTGTCTCGGAGGCGTCCGCGCCCCGCCCCGCCCGCGCGCCCTTCCCCCCACATCTCCCCCTCTCTGGGCCGCCCGGGGCGGGCGCGGGGCCAAGGCCGCCGAAGCTGGGCCTAGCCGCGGACCCCGCACCCCAATTAGCGCCGAGCTGGCCTCGCGCCGCTCGGCCCGGGCCGGTTGTTTAGTCTGCGCGGCGGGGCGCTCGGCGGCCGCACATCTGGAGCCGCGGCCAGACCTGAGCTGCTGGCGGCCGGCCGGGTCCGTGCGCATTTTGGACGCTGGGATTTGCTGACAAGTTAAGTCAGAAAGTGAGCGGCGGCGGGAACGGGGAAGGTGCGGGGAGGTCCCCAGCCATCCACCTTCGCGCCGCGGCTGCCGGGTACCCACAGCCCAGGCTGCGCGCCTCCCCTCCCCGGCCTCGGCCTCGGCCCGGGCCCTCGCCCATTTCATTAACGGAGGGGCTGGATTGTCGCGGCGTCCAGGAGCCACCAGGAGCCTGCCCACCGTCCCCTCCCGCGCCTGGGGGCGGCCAGAGGTCCGGGACCCGGGCGCAGCTCTCTCCCGACCCCAAGTCTGCTGTCGGCTCAGCTCCGGCTTCCCCTGGGGCCGGTCCAGACGGACGCGCGCTGGCACACTGTCCCAGTTCCTCCGGTTTTAAAAAAACATGCTTTTGGCTGGGTGTGGGGCGCGCCTGTAATCCCCAAAATATGGAGATTGAGGCGGGAAGATCGTGCGATTTCATGGCCAGCCTGGGCTACAGAGTGAGTTCAAGACCAGCCTGGGGCCGGGAATTTAGCTCAGCGGTTCTGGCATCTGTCTGGCCAGCACATGGTCCCAAGTTCAATCCTGGCAGCTCATCACAATGCCGGACATGATGGCTAACGCCTGTAATCCCAGCACTCGGGAGGCAGAGGCAGCAAGAGTTCAAGGCTTGCCTGGGCGAGACCCTGTCTTTGAAAACTAAACAAAAACCCAAAACGGAACAACTGGGAGACTTTGTTTCTAATCACTATAACCCAGAAATTCAAATTTAAAAAAAAATTTTTTTTTTGAGACAGTGTCTCGCTTTGTAGTTCAGGCTGGCCCTGAGCTCGCTATGGAGCCCAGGCAAGCCTCGAAGTCAGCAATCCTTCTGCCTCTGCCTCCCGAGTGCGGGGATGAGAGGTGTGAGCCACCACGCCCAGCACTGTGTTATGTGGTGCTAGTTGCTGCTGGGTATGAGTCACCATCCCAGTACTGTATGTGGTTACTGGTTAAGAGGATCGAACCTGGGACCTTGCGCTTGCTAGGCAGGTGCTCGAACCACTGAGCTAAATCTCCGGCTCGCTTCCTTTTTTATCTTTATTTTTATATTTTTAAACAAGGTCTTGCTTGGTAACCCTGGGCAGCTCAAATTCACTACAATCCTCCTGTCTCAGCCTCCAGAGTGCTGGGATTACAGGCGTGTGGCACCATGCCAGTTCCTTTCTGTTTCTTACCCAATTTGTCCTGGAGTTTTTCATTTTTGTTTTTCTGGGAAAATAGCCCTCAGAACCTCCATTCAGCCCCGGGAAACCGCGTCAAGCTTTTCAGATGTTTCCTACAAGCAAGGAGACACTGAGGTGTGCACTGCACCCAGCCTTCTGGAGACCCCGCCACAGGGACCTAACCCAGATGCCCAGCTTGTTAAGGGGCAGGAGAGGGAAGGGAAATCCTTAGCCTGTAGGCTCCATGTCCAGTCCAGTGGGGTGTTCTCATCTCGTCTTAGTCACTTTCTCATCGCTGGGACTAAATACCCGACCCTTACGGCTCAAAGGATGGGTTTATTTTGGCTCAGTTTCAGTCCATGCTTGACTGGCTCCAAGGTGGGATGACAACCAAGGGGCCCAGCGGAATAGGGCGCTCTCCTCATGGTATACAGGAAACGGAGACAGGAACTAGAGAAGGAAGACACTTCTAGGCCACTCCCAATACCCCGCCCCTTTCAGCGAGGCCCCGACTACGAACACTGTTTTAAGCCTCCATCATCCAATCACCTTGTAGAGGTCTCACCTATGCAAATGAAGCTCTGGGCCTCTAAGTGAGGTCCGGATTCCCTGGGTAACTTGCTGAGCACTCCCTCTCCATAGTGCTGTACGTCTTCCCGCTTCCATGCTCCGTACCCGGCCTCCTGCTTCTGGCGTACCCCATAACGGCCTGCACTCAAGTTCTCTGCTGGGATCTGTTTTCAGGGGACTCCTGAATCAGGACAGATGCATACACACATGCGCACAAGTGCCCAGGTGTGCTGCGCAGCTGTGAACAGATGACCACAGACAGTGATGCCCACAACCATGCTGACACTAGCATTCAGGCTGTGCTGCTCACTTTGCTGAGCAGTCTACACTCGCTGTATTTAATCCTGAATACAAGCGGGGTAGGGAGGGGCAGCCTGTCCACCACCTCCCCAAAGGCCTGTACCACCAAAAGAAGGCAGAGGCTGGGCCTAGCCAGCAGCAAAGTGCTCAGGGGTGCCTGAGCCCCGTCCCAGCCAAGCCCTCAGTCCCAGCCACCCACTTCCAATCAGTGCGGAGATAGATTAAGGCCCGTTCCATGCAGAGTCTGAGCAGCACAGGGAGACTTGCAGGCCATCTGGGCCCTTGTTTGGCAATGTTTGTGCTCGCAACAAACCTGATAGACAGAGATTTATCGCCGTTTGCATTAGCTGGGCTTGGGTGGGTTTGCTGCCTGCCTCCTCCCTGGCTCCTCCCCACATCCCTACGCCCGTGGCAGAGTTACAGATTAGGGGAAAGTGGACCAGTGGCCTGGGGCAGGGCACAGTGGCAGTCCTGGCACCTGAGAAGGGACTCACGGGGCTGAATGACACCTACAGTAAAATCACACACATGCCCCTCGTAGTCCCTGTAATTGAGAAGCTGGTGTTTCTTTTGTTTATTTACTTACTTACTTCCTTACTTACGTACTTGTCATACTGGGGATTGAACCCTGGGCCTTTGCACTGAGCGGCATTCCCAGCACCTCCCCCTGTACTTTGAAACAGGCTGCTTCCCTGCAGTGTCTTGAGCTGCCCTCACCTTGGCTTGCTGCCAGACGCCTGTAATCCCGGCTCTCCGGGAGGCTGAGGCAGGAGGATCAAAAGGTCAACACCAGCCTGGGTAATTTAGTGACTTAATGAAACCTTGTTTCAAAAAAAGTTCCGAGGTGTACTCACGTGAGGGTAACAGAGGTGGTTTGCACAACTCCTCTCTGTGCTGAGCCCAGCAGCTGGGCACAGGACGCCATCTCGCTGGCAGCCATGCTGCCCCAAGGAGCCAACAGCCTGCTGGCCGAGCGCAGAATCCCACGACTGGAACCGGGGCTGCAGCAGGCACCTGCCAGCTCCCCAACGGGGGATCGGGCACAGCTCTCTGCCACGGCCCCTTGCCCTGGGTCACACTGCATCCACAGCTTCTGTCGGGCTGGGATCCCGCTCTCTAGGGCTCCGTGGAAATTACCAAGGCCCGGGCTGGGTGAGGGCCGCAGACAAGGCCAGGACGAAGCTATAATCCTGGCCCCGGAGTTTTTCCACTCAACTCACAGGACCGAGAAGAAGGGTACAGGAGAGGCCCACATTCCATGTGTCTAAATATTTAAAAGTTATAAATCAAGTGAACACGGTTACATAAAATATGTTCTGTTCTCTTGAGCGGACGCGTACTTCCTCCGAGGACCAGAGAGGCCTGGGTGTGACAGGGAGTCTGCGCTATGCTGCGCTGCCCCCGCCCCGGGCTGCCTCCCTTCCCGTCTCCAGCTTGATTTGGTTTGGTCTGGGGTTGTTTTGAGACAGGGCCGCACTATGTAGCCAAGGTTGGCCTAGAACTCGCAGTGATCGTTCCTCCTGCCTCAGCCTGCCGAGAGCTTGGGATGACAGGTGTTATCACCATGCCTGACCTTATCCCAGCTTTGAACCACAAAGGGCATCCGAGCGCCATGCGGACCCCCAGTCTGCACACTCAGATTGTTCCCGGGCCTGTATTCGCCCCAGAACCTCAGCCGAGCAGACGCTGCTCCCCATGAGCCGCAGACTCCTTGCTGGGAGGAGGCCAGAGGCAACTGGAGCGTGGGCCTTGTCTGAGGGCGCTGGACACACACACGGCCACTCTTTGTCTTCTCTGTTTTCCAATCCCTTTATGCCCTAAGCCAGAGTCAGGGCAGCCTGGAGACTCCCCTCTCTAAACAGGCCCTGAGCACCAGGACCACTCCCTCACAGCCTCTCACCACCACAGCGTTCCCGCCACAGTCAGCAGTGACCTTTCTCAGCACCAGCCGGACCAGGCGAGGCCAGGCGAAACCCTGTCACGGGCCCCCAGATGGACAGAGGCCTCAAACCTCCACCACTGGCCCTGGTGCCCCCCCGCCCCAGCCCTCTGGCCTCTGCCACACAGCTCTCAGGCTCTGCATGATGCTCTGGGGGCCAGGCATGCCTGTCATGGTGCACGCCTGTCATCCCAGCACTCGGGAGGCAGAGGCAGGAGGATTGCTGAGATCGAGTTTTATCTGGGCTCCATCGTGAGCTCAGGGCCAGCCTGAACTACGAAGCGAGGTCCTGCCTAAAAATAAAAAAAGCCAAAAAAAATACAATAAAATAAACTCTAATCAGTCCTTACTCCTCCCTTCCCCTAGCACACAAAGCACTGTACATGCCTCCTCTGCCCACTCTCTCATCCACCTGGACTAATCCCTCTTCCTCTTTGTTTTTGAGGGGGTGGTTTTTTTGTTGTGCTATGGGAAACTGAACAAACATCACCCTGAGCTGTGTTCTGAGTGAAAATTTTCTGGTTTTTGTTTTTTGCAGCAGCGTCTCACTACATAGCCTAGGCCGGCCTTGCTATCATAGCAATCCTCCTGCCTCAGCCTCCCAAGTGCATTTCTTCCTCCATCTTTGTTTCCCTTCGGATTCTGGTATGGAACAGAGGCCTTGTGTGGCCTAGACAAGTGCTCCCACTGAGCTACCTCAGCCCATTCCTTTCTCCTGCCTATCTCAGGGGCCCAAGGCCGAGAACAGGGTATAGGCAAAGAAGGGACTCAATAGGAATCTTGCAAAGGAGCCTTCAGGGTCCCCGCTCTGGGCACACATCTTCAGGGCCCCTAAGGACAGATGCCAAGGGCGTAGGGGCACAGAGAGGAGCCACAGAAGGGCTCCGAGTCCTCTGAGGTGACCCCCGCTGCCATCAGTGTGGTTAACGTTTATACCAGAGAAAAGAACCCAGCCGGTCAGAACCCCAGAGGACGGACCCGAAGCCAGAGGGCTGGAGCCCTTCAGCGTTGTGGGACCCGAGGTGCTGGTTCAGCCCCGAGTCAGGCTCTGCTCTGCCCTTCCACTCACTCACTGCCTTTTTCTTTGTTTTTGTTTTTGTTTTTTTTTTTAACATTTTTTTGGTACATTATATATGTACACATCACAACTACACTCCACATTGAGAATTTGAACGAGTATATGACACGACTTAATTCTCATTTTTTCTTTTTCTTTTTTTTTAAACTAGGGATTGAACCCAGTGTTTTAACACTGTGCTGCATTCCTAGCTTTTTTCTCCTTTTAAAAATTTTTAATTATGAGGGGCCGGAGGGTTAGCTCAGTGGTTCCGGCGCCTGCCTCGCAAGCGCAAGGTCCTGAGTTCAATCCCCGGTAACTACATATAATGCTGGGTGTGGAGACATGCCCACCAACAATCAACACCGCATACCACAATGCCGGATGTGGTGGCTCACGCCTGTCATCGGGAGGCAGAGACAGGAGGATTTCTGAGTTCGCGGCAGCTTGCCTGGGCACCATAGTGAGCTCAGGGCCAGCCTGAACTACAAAGCGAGACCCTGTCTCAAAAAGAAAAAAAAAAAATTTTTTTTTAAATTATGAGACAAGTTCTCAGTAAATCCCTAGACGGGGTTTGATTTTTCAACCTTCCTGCCTCAGCCTCCCAGAGTGCTACCATTACAGGTTCAGTCTCTTGTATTTGTTTGTTTTTTGAGATAAGGTCTCACTGTGTAGTTCAGGCTGGCCTCAAACCCATATGATCCTCCTGCCTCAGCCTCCTAAATGCTGGGGTTATGGGTGTACCTCACCCTTGGCCCCAGCATGCCCAAAGATGCTGGGATTTATGGGCAAAGCTTCTAGGAAGGGTCAGACTTAAGGGGTTCCCTGGGCTAGAGCTGGGACTCAGGCAGTGCGATGAGCAACCCTGTCCATGGGGGACAGCTGAAGGCCCTTTCGGGCATCGCCTCTGCCCAGCCCTATCCCCAAGGAAAGCCTGGGACACAGGGCCAGGGTAACTCTCTCCGGCCTCCGCTCCTACCCCCACCCCAGGGCTTCCCCGGCGTCAGTTGAAGCCCAAAGTGGCTTTTAAGCAATTAGCAGAGAGAGCAGGGCACTTGCCCTTGTGATTGTTTCGACAACCCTTGAAGGGCTGGAGCCTGGGCTTTTCAGACGCCTGAGTGTGTGGGAAGTGGGGCCTGGGCTTCTTTCCCCTGGTCCCCGGCTCTCTGTCTTCCGGGGCTGAGGAAGGGTCGAGCAGGGGCTGAAGAGTCCTCCCTCCACTCCCGAGACTCCCCAAGGAGCTGACCTTGTCTAGGACACCAAGTCCCTCCTTGGGCGCCAAGTCTATCGGGGCTCAGGCACCAGAACCACAAAGGCCCTGACACAGGCAGCCAGTGGTGGGCAGGGGCACCGACCAAAGGGGGCAGCACGGGGGCAGGAGGGCAGCACCAGCTCTTTCAGCCGTTCTGCACATGGGTTTTCATGGAAGTTAGATGTGTCCAGTGCTGTCCCTCTGTAAAGGACAGTATGAGGTGGCTACTGCGTTCCTTTCCCAGCCTAACCTCAGGGCTTCTCCTAATAGAGCACAATGGCTTCCTTCTCTGCAAAAAAGGAGAAGAGGAAAAAATGGCCAGAGCACCAACCACCAATGCCCCTTCTGGAAATGCCAACCAGGTCTGATGTCCTGCAGGGCTCCTGCCCTGCTGCCCTGGGAGCTCAGCCCCACAACCCCACGGGCTGGTACTGATGGGCCTGGCCTGAAGGGTCATCAGTAAGCACTTCCTGTCACTGATATGGTAGCCCAAGCCTATGATCTCAGCACTCAGGAGGCTGAGGCAGGAGGATTGCCATCAGTTTGGGGCCAGCCGGAGCTATATAGTGACTTCCAAACTCAAATGAACTATAGATCAAGAGTGTTCCATAGAGGCCAGCAGGGCATGGTCAGAGAGTGGGGCGCCAGTCCTAAAACCCGAAAGTGGACACCAGCCTATCTCACAGCCTGCAGCCGGCTCCGCAGGGGCCGGACCTCAGCTGGAGTCTCTCCAGGAGCATCAGCAGGAACAGATGGGAAGTCACAGAATCAATGGACAAACACCCAGCTGCTGCCAAGTCGCGTTTGCCCCTTGGCGGGGTCACTTTGTTGCCACCGTGTTTACCTTGATGGGCCTGAAGCATCTTAAAGCCAAGTTGCTCAGAGGAAAGAAAGGTTTTGGAAACCGGATGTCACAGAATAGAGGACAATACAGAAAGATAGGGGTACAAGATAGTCACCTACAGAGCTCAGCCCAGCCACCCCTGGATGCCCCCAAGCCCACCCCAGCCCAGGCCGCAGCACCTCCCAGGCAGGGGAAGGTGTTTGGAAGGAGCCAGCGGGAGGGTGTCAGGCGGTGCCATCCCAGGGGCGTGGCCATGAGAGCAAACACAGGCAGGGAGAGGCTTCCGGCGGCCTCTGTAGCAGGAAGAGTGGACATTCCTCCTGTCCCTCTCCTGTCCCCACCTGCCACAGGGCACTTTCCAAACAAACAATAGGGGGCAGAACCCACAGAAGCCGGACCCTGCCTCTGGGAGGTCCAGGACACCCGGGGCCCAGCACATTCCCCACTGCCCCTCCCCGGGAACTTCACCCTCCAGACACAGGGAGCTTCGAGCCACCCCAGGCGCCCGGCCCTGGGTCCCTCTCCAGCGCTTGGGCTTTCTGGAGTTCAGCATCTTCTTTGTAGTCTGAAGAGCACGACACAGCCCGGGGGTCAAGAGCAGACATTAGACCTCAATCTGACTGCAAATTCAAGCCCAGCCTCTGCCTCCCACTGGTCCCGGGCAAGAGACAGAGATCTCAGTGCCTCCGTTTCTCCTCAGACATGTGCATACAGTATCACAAAGCTTAGGGAGAGAGTAAAATGGGATCATGGGTGTCAATCGCCCCCCCCAGGCCCCACAACTCATAGAGCTAAGTTCCTCATCACTTACTTCACTGGGTCCGGGACCAGAAGATGCACTCATTATTAGTAGGAGTAGTAATAGTAGTAGTGGGGGTGGGGCTGGTACTGGGTTGAACCCTAGGCCTTCACACTGAGCTACATCCACAGCCCTCGCCTCTTTTATGAGTCAGGGTCTTGACAAGCTGCCCAGGCTGGGTTTAACCTCGAGACCCTCCTGCCTCAGCTCCTCAGGTGCTGGAATGCTCCATTATTATATGATTGTTACTATTATGAATATTAATGTTATTATATCATTACTAAATTCCTGCAGTGAAGTGGCTGGGAGAGTTCTGGGACATCAGAACACTGGGACCATCGGGAAGACGGGAGAAGCAGCCAAGTCAGCCCACAGCAAATGCTCTGCACTCTGTGTTTATTGAAAAAGCCAGCTGAGGGCCAGAGGGTTAGCTCAGTGGTTCCGGTGCCTGCCTCACAAGCGCAAGGTCCTGAGTTCGATCCCCGGTAACCACATGCAATGCTAGGCGTGGAGAATCACGCCCACCAGCAATCAATACCACATACCACAATGCTGGGTGTGGTGGCTCACGCCTGTCATCCCAGCACTTGGGAGGCAGAGCAGGAGGATTGCTGAGTTCAAGGTTTGCCTGGGCTCCATAGTGAGCTCAGGGCCAGCCTGAACTACAAAGTGAGACCCTGTCTCAAAAAGAAAAAAAAAAAAAAAAAAAAAAAAAAAAAAAGCCAGCTGAGCCAAGGAGGCTGAGGCAGGAGGATCAATGTGCAGTCCAGGCCAGCCCGGACTTGATGGTTCAGGCCAGCCTGGACTATACAGCAAGGCCCTGTCTCAAAAGAAAACAACAAGCATTCAGAGCCCAGGCTACGTCCCAAGTAAGTCAGATCCCTGGGGCAGACGCTGAAAAAAAAAAAAAAATCTCTCTGTGCCTTAGTTTCCCCACAAAAACTGAGAGCTGGATGTGGTGGCACAGAGATGTAATCCTGGCACCTTGGGAAGCTGAGGCAGGAGAATAACAAATTCAAGCCCTGCTCATATACAGTGCTGAGAGAAATATATATACTACCTACTTCTGGGGCCTGGTGTTTTTTATTGCTACTTTTATTTTGCATTTAAATTTTTTTCCTTATTTTGAGACAAAATCTAGTTATGTAATTCAAACTGACCTTGAACTCACTACATAGCTCAGGCTGGCCTTGAATTCCACACAATCCTCCTGCCTCAGCCTCCTGAGTGCTGGGATTCCAGGTATGTGCCACTTTGCCTGGTGGGGGGGCAGTGTATCAAAAGAATTAACTCCTGTTAGTAATTCCAAACAAAGCCCACAGAAGGCTTAAGTACAGTGGACCCTTGAGTTAGGAATTCAACTTGTTCCCAAGGGTTGCTTGTAGCTCATGTTGGTCCGTGAAGGCTCAGGCTGCTATGCAGGCCTCCAAGTCTCTTTCCTGTGCTCGGGCAGATTCAGTGTCTTTAGGCAGCCAGTAGCCCGGGGTTTCCCAGTGAACCCCACACGGGCAAGGAGGTTGTACTGATCCTTCCAGAGCTCTTTAAGTGTTAGATCTGCATCTGAGACCACGTGGAAGCACAAGCAGCTGGCACTGGGATCGTAAATAAAATTCTGGTGGTCACAGCTGGAGATTTAGCTCAAGCGGTACCGCACCTACCTTGGAAGCACAAAGGCCTGAGTTTGATTGTCGGTACCACCAAAAAAAAAATTCTGGTGGTAACCCGAGTTGTTCATGTGTGAGACAGTCATAAATCGAGAGTCTACTGTAACATTACTGGGAGTGGTGACGCACCTGTGATCCAACCAACTCGAGGCTGAGGCTGGAGGGTCATAGAGAAAGTGACCCAAAGCCAGTTTGGATGGTGAGTTCAGCCTGCAGTAATACACACTGAGCCCCATCTCAGAGAAAAGTTAACAATCCTGGGCCCTGTACCCAGGTCCCGCTCACAAGGCTCTTCTCTTCACAGAGTGGGGCAAACAATGAACAGTGGGCCTCCCGAGGGACCGTGCCCTGCCCTATGCAGCTGGGAGAGGTTGTTCAGGCCGCTGCCAGGACTGGAAGCGAAGCCAAGGCTCCCCGGTGCCTGTGTCCAAAGTCCGGGGCGCACCCCCCTCCCCGGGGCCTCCCCCGCACTGCAGTGGGCGCTGTCGCACCGGGACGCCCGGCCGCCCCGCCTCCCGGCCTCCACCCTCTCCTTTCCTGCTTTTATTGTGTTCTTTTCTATAAAGATCTGTCTGTGCTGCTCCTGTGTCGCATCCCGGAGGATAAACATGCGGTCGGTGGCAGAGAAACCCCAGGCCCGAAGGTCCACTGCCCGCGGCGCCCGGTGGCAGAAAACAGGGCTTTTAGACAGGGAATGGTTCTCAGTAAATCTCTCCTATCAGCAGAAACCTTTGAAAGAGTTTGTTTAAAGGCCGGGGAGATAAACAGCAAGGAGAAGTGTTTGTTTAAGATGTGTGCTCTGTGCGCCCACTCCGGCCCATTGACATCCGCGGGGCGGAGCCGCGCCGGGGCCGCGGGGGCTCCGGGAGTGTCGCAGGGCCTGAGCAGGGTGAGGGGCTGCAGGGCCGGACCGGGGTGGGCCCCCCTCTCTGCCTGGAGAGGAGGGGCCCACTGGGCTCAGCAGCACAGTGCCAAGCTTTCACGTGGGCACTGCCAGTTTTGTGACCTTGACAAGCCACCTAACTCAGAACTTCAAGGAGTGGCTCTAGGGCCTTTCTGTGGTGAAAATAAGCCAGGTGTGGCCATGGAGGACTGTAATCCCAGCGGTCTGGGAGGCTGAGGCAGGAAGATCCAAAGTTTGAGCTCAACCTGAGTAATTTAGCAACCTACTTATTTCTCAAAATATGAAAAATTAGGGCCGGAGGGTTAGCTCAGTGGTTCCGGCGCCTGCCTCACAAGCGCAAGGTCATGAGTTCGATCCCCAGTAACCACATACAATGCTGGGCGTGGAGACTCACACCCACCAGCCATCAATACCACATACCACAGTGCTGGGCGTGGTGGCTCATGCCTGTCATCCCAGCACTCAGGAGGCAGAGGCAGGAGGATTGCTGAGTTCCAGGCTTGCCTGGGCTCCATAGTGAGCTCAGGGCCAGCCTGAACTACAAAGCAAGACCCTGTCTCAAAAAAAAAAAAAAGAAAAGAAAAATTATATAAAAGGGCTGGGAATGTAGTTCAGTGGGAAGGCTCTGGGGTCAGTTCCCAGGAATACATACAGTGCAAGTCTCACCAGGTGGGGTGGTGCACACCTGTAATCCCAGCACTTGGGAGGCCGAGACAGGAGGATTAGCACAAATTGGAGGCCAGCATGAGCTAAATAGCAAGACCTTGACTCAGAAACCAAAGCAAACCGCACCAAAGACACCTGCTCTGGAGGTTCAAGGCCCCCCCTTCCATCTGACTAATGTGGTTTCAGCACCTCTCCAGTGTCGGGGACTCCCAGCCTCTGCCCTCTGGGCTCAGGGTCGAGGCGAGGTGAGCTGGCTGCAGAGGGACCCGGAGCCCCAGGATGAGGACGTGGCCTCCCGGGAGCTGGGGCTGTGCCAGCCCGGGGCTCCAGCAGTATGTGGTCAGCGCTGAGCACATCCTGGGGTCAGGAAGAACCACTGGCATCGCCGCTGCTGTCCCGGGGCAGCTGCCGAGGGCTGTGGGGCCCCCAGGGAGGATGCAGGACTCCTAGGACTCCCTGCAAGGCCACCTCCTGCCCCGAAGCAAGGCAGCCAGTTCGCTGGAAGCTCCCATGGGATCAGGTGCCTGGGCTGCCTTCCCAGACCGGGCTTAACCTTGAGATCCACCTGCCGCAGCCCCTCAGGGTGCTGGGATACTCCATTATTATTATTACTATTATGAATATTAATGTTATTATTATTAGTTTACTAAGCTCCCGCTGCTAGGAAGTGGCTGGGAGAGGCCTGGGACATCGCGACATTGGGGTCATAGGGAAGAGAGGGCAGCAGACAAGTCCGGCTGCAGCAAACGCTCTTCACGCTGTGTGCTTTGAAGAAGCTCAGGAACTTGAAGCTGCTGGCGTCTCTCTCCCTCTCTCTCTCTCTCATCCATCAGCAGGAATAATAAATCCTCACACTAGCTGGGTGGGTGGGTGGGAGGATGGAAGGAGAGAAGGTATTTGTGTCTGGAATGTAGTAGGTGCTCATTAAATGCTGAGTGTGTGTGTTGGCCTCCCTTGTGCCTTCAGACTCCTTTTCAGCTCTTTCTTGGGGGCTGAGCCAGACAGGCCTGGGCCTACAACGTCCCAGAATCTCAGGAGATGGTACGCCACAGCTGAGCTATCTTCAGGAACCAGAGGGCCAGCTCACTTGAGGAGGTCCAGATTGGAGCTGAGGCTCCACAAGGCAGACAGGAATTTCCAAGAAAGGAAATAGATTTTCTTTATTTTTTTGAGACAGGGTCTCACTACATAATCCAGGCTGGCCTTGAACTCACTGTGTAGCCCAGGCTGGCCTCTAACTCACTGCACTCCTCCTGCCTCAGCCTCCTGAGTGCTGGAATTACAGGCATGTGTTACTACATCCAGTTTTTTTTTTTTAATTTCCTTCCTTTCTTTTCCTTTTTCTTCCTTCCTTCCTTTCTTTTTCTTCCTTCCTTCCTCTTCTTTCTTTCTCTCCTTTCTTTCTTTCTTTCTCTTCCTTCCTCTTCCTTTCTTTCTTTCTTTTTCTTCCTTCCTTCCTCCTTTCTATTTCTTCCTTCTTTCTTCCGACCTTCCTCCTTTCTTTCTTTCTTCTTTCTTTCTTTCTTTCTTTCTTTCTTTCTTTCTTTCTTTCTTTCTTTCTTTCTTTTTCTTTCTTCTTTCTCTTTCTTTCTTTCTTTCTCTTTCTTTCTTTCTTTCTTTCTTTCTTTCTTTCTTTCTTTCTTTCTTTCTTTCTTCTTTCTTTCTTTCTTTTTTTTTGAAAACAGATTATCCCTCAGGGTCAGAACTTTCCAGGGGTCAGTGCTGCTTCCAGGCAGTTTAGCAGCAAAAATGCTGGGTTGAGGGAAGCAGAAACCTGGGTGTGGGCTGCCGTTCTGGGGTGAGTCTAACCCTGCCGGCGTCCAGGACCCTGTCCCGGCTCCTTCCCAGGCTCTGAGGTCCACGGAGCTTTTGTCCAGTACTTGCCGGAACCCGCCCGGCCTGTGTCCTTCCCTCGGCGCCTCCCACGTGACGGAGCAGCGTGTCTGAGAGATAAGACTGGGCTAAATTTGGAAAGGGTCACAGATTAGCATGTGAGTCCTGCTGGGCAACCAGGGGCAGGTAAACAGGGGCTGGGAGGCGTCCACTCGAAGGCCAGAGGAGGGGCAGGACTTGCGGGCACCAAGGGACACAGGCCCTGTGGTTTCTCAAGTCCTCCTGACACCCTCCGGACACGGGATTAACTTTTGTTTTTTGAATCAGCGTCTCACTATGCAGCCCACTCTGGCCTTGAACTCCAAGGGAGCGATCCTCCTGCCTCAGCCTCCCGAGTGCCGAGAACGATTATCAGTATGCACCACCATGTGCTGCCAATGGGATTGACTTTAGCTGCACCTGTGACTCAAAAATATACAGAACCGGGGACCCCCTCGGGCCCTGCTCACCAGCCGGCTGAGGTGCCAGGGGCTCTGGGACCTTCGCCCCTGCTGCCCCTGCCTCGCCAAGGAGCACTGCCCCTGCGTGGCAGCTGCGAGCCACACTCCTTCTCAAAGCCTCCGTATCTGATTCCCTCCCTCCTCTTCCCTCCCCCTAAAAAGGAGGCCGCCCCTTCTGTTGCGTACACAGCCTGTAATTTTGCTGTCAAATTGCAGCCAGGAGGTCAGTGTTGTGACTGAGTGTGTGAGGATCGCTCCCTCAGGGTAATTACACTCAATTCCCCCCTGAAGGACAGCTCGCTCTGGATGGCGCTCAACGAACTGCTTCCCCGTTCACCGAGGCCTGATTTCCAGGCGGCGACGCTGGCAGGCAGGCTGACTCCAGGGTGATGACACCTTGTGGGCCCAGGCCACGGGGTGCACGTCCTCCGGGACCAAGGGTGGAGTCCCCTGCCCGGGCCCTGGGGCACAGGGCGGTCGGGGCTGCTGTCACCTGGGCACACCCTAAGTCAGGAAAATACATCAGCCTTAGAGGAGACCCTGTACTAATTCCTCTCTTTCTTTCCCAGGTTGGCTTTGAGGTCCTGTCGCCTCCCCTACACCACACCAGGTGCCCAAGGGGGACCTGAGATGAGGCAGACACCCTCTCTAGAAAGAGCTAGAGAGAGCTGACTATGGAGGCACACATGTGCCCGTGATCCTAGAACTTGGGAGGCTGAGGCAGGAGGACCCTGTGAGTTCAAGGCCAGTTTGGGCCACATAGTAAGTTCAAGTATATAGTGAGAGCTTGTCCCAAAAAAGATGTGCCAGGGCTAGAGATTTAGCTCAGTGGCGCTGTACCTGCCTCACATGCACAAGGTCCTGAGTTCTATCCCTGGTACCAAAAAAAAGCAAAAAAGAATATTGGAGTCAGAAAAGATGTGGTAATAAAAAATAAAATAGGGGGGAAAAAATGGGTGAAACAAAGCGCACAGTGTGTGCAGTAGATTCTCACCCAGGCCACCTGCATCTCCAGCCTCTACCCGTCAGGCCACATCCTGTCCCTTGCTCCTTTCATCCCCCCGCTGGCAAAGACGGTGCCACCTTCCAGGCCCGCCCCGCCCCTGTGCCCATCCTGGGGAGACGCCGGCGAGAGTCGGGGAGTCACTCGCCCACAACAAACAGTTAAAAGCAAGAAAGCGGGTCTGGCGATATCGATGCACTTTGATAACAATAAACTCTGCTTTTAATTTATGCTAATGTGCAGGGTCGTGGTGACAGTAAGAACTAAATTACAGAGTGGCTTTCGAGCTGGTAATTATCCCTCCATTTTTCGCTGCTCTGGAAGATGGACACACAATTATGCTCTCGTGCTGTATATTAATACACATTCTTGACATCTTCAGCGGACCTGGAGCTGTCATTGAGCTTTTTGTCTCCTTTAATTGAAAATTAATGGTTACTGGGTTGCCACGGAAACAGAGGCCACGGACGCCAATGGCGCTCCTGTCTCACCGAGGGACTGGCGGCGTTGGGAGTCCGGAATGACCTTGAAAGTTAAAAGAAAAAAAAAAACTTAAAAAAGAAGGGGAGTGGAGGGGAGAGGAGGACAGGAGGGTGGGTGAGCGTGGGTCAGAGCCGGAGAGAGGCAGAGAAGAGAGGGAACAGCCTGCATGGGAAGGAGACAGAAAGGAGAAGAGATAAAAAGAAAAAAGAAGGGCCGGAGGGTTAGCTCAGTGGTTCCGGCGCCTGCCTCGCAAGCGTAAGGACCTGAGTTCAATCCCCGGTTACCACATATAATGCTGGGCGTGGTGGTTCACGCCTGTAATCCCAGCACTCGGGAGGCAGAGACAGGAGGATTGCTGAGTTCGCGGCGGCTTGCCTGGGCACCATAGTGAGCTCAGGGCCAGCCTGAACTACAAAGCAAGACCCTGTCTCCAAAAAGCAAAAAAAAAAAAAAAAAAAAAAAAAAAAAAAA
>PVIC010011144.1:0-41966 GCA_004025085.1 Thryonomys swinderianus
TTAAAAAAATCAGTCCCCCCCACCACAATTTAAAGACTCAATTCAAAAATGGGCCTCTGAAAGGACCAGACACTTTTCAGAGGAAATAAATAAAAGCTGCCAAGAAGCATATGAAGAAATGCTCAACATAGCTGGTCATTAGAGAGATGCAGATGAAAACAACACTAAGTTTTCATCTCACTCCACAAAGAATGGCTGCTATCTTTAAATTAACCAGCAACAAATGCTGACAAGGCTGCAGAGAAAAAGGAACTCCTCTCCACTGCTGGTGGGAATGTAGACTGGTACAGCTACTATGGAGATCAGTGCGGAGATTCCTAAAAAAACTTAGATTAAAGGTCACATTTGACCCTGCTATTTTTCCTGCTGGGGATATACACAAAAGAATTAAAAGATTCATACCGCAGTGACATATGTGCACTCATGTTTATAACAGCTCAATTTGTAATAGCTAAATCTTGGAAACAACCCAAATGCCCATCAACTGGAGACTAGATAAAGAAGATGTGGTTTTTCTATAAAATGGAGTTTTGCTCTGCCTTAAAGAATGATGTTTGAGTTTTTTTATACACAAATGGGTGTACCCTTAGGACATACTCATAAGTGAAATAAATAGGTAACAGATGTGTGACTATTGTATTTTTTCTCTGGTATGAGACACTGAAGATGTAAATGAGTTCTAGAATGTATGATGGATATTGTGAAATAGAAAATATTCAAAGGGGAATGGAGTGAAGGGGTGAGTAGTGAAAGGTAATAAAAAATGTGATGGTAATAAAAAAAGGGAAAGAAAACTTATGTATATAGGGTGGGGGGGGTTGTGGGTGGGTAGGGGAATGGGAAAAATTGAGAATTAAATCATGTCATATACTGGGAAAAATAATAATAATTATTATTATTGTAAGCCAGGCATGGTGACTCGCAAGTAATCCTAGTACTCAAGAGCCTGAAGCAGGAGAAAAGCCATGAGTTCGAGACCAGTCCGGGCTACCTAGTGAGTTCAAGGTCAGCCTAAACCACAGAGTGAGGTTTTCTTTCAAAAAAGAAGGAGTGGAAGGAGAGAAAGCAGGGGAAAGAGGGGAAGGAGGGGGAACAAGAAGAACTTGGTGGCACCAGGGAGGTGCAAGTGGGATAATAGGAAGGGAGATGATTAATGTACGCTCTGTGCTTGTGCAGGTCTGGCCATAAAAAAGTCATGCATAATTTTTTAAAATTTATAAGCAGGAAGGGAGTTCCTGCATATGGAAGGTCCAAGTAGGTTTCATTTTAACTTAGAAAATCTAAGGTAATAATATTTAAGTATACTTTATGTATGAGTTATCATTTTATACTGCAGGATACCATGCAATATAATTAAGTCTACTCTTTTGCAAGATGCTATTCAGTTGGTTGCATCAGAAAAAGAGAATGAAAGATTATCTATTTACTCACTGTCAGACCCCACCCAGGCAGAGGAGAAACACCCCCAGACAACACCCTCACCCGACCTCAAGGCACAAAAGATAACAGAAAGCTAAGACCTGGGTCTGAAGTAAACAGCAACTGTCCTACATGGCAACATCTGCAGGCCCAGATACGCTGGAGACCACAAGACCTCCTGCACTGCCTGACAAAAATTTTCCACTCCTCCCCTACACAAACTCCCCTATAAAGTGTCTCCCTGCCCAAGCGCCCCAGGGTCAATGGTACTGTGGTCCTTGACCCGCCTGTACCCAGGCTGAAAATAAATCCTTGTTTGTTGCTTCATATTTGCCTGCTCTGATGGTCTCCATTGTGGCTCAACTTACCCTATCATTTGCCACTGAGATACAAGCATAACTTAGATTTGAAGTAATTGCTGACTGCTGGATATAATGGATCAAACCTTAAATTTTTGTAGTAGAGCAGCCTGTGGTCCTGTTTGAACCAAATGATGTCTCTCACCAGGATGCATCAACCTGAGGTGCCATTTTGTTTTCAAGTGGGCGCTTGAATCCAAAGATGATATTCTCCCAAATCTATGCAATAAAAATGGATCACCAGAGTCTATAAAGTCAAATTATTTTCTTCTAAATATAAAATTGTTCTTCTTTACAGCAGAGTAATACTCCATTTTATAGAAAGACCACATCTTCTTTATCCAGTCTGTAGTTGACAAGCATTTGGGTTGTTTCCAAGATTTAGCGATCACAAACAGAGCTGCTATGAACATGAGTGCACATATGTCGCTGTATGGATGTAACTTCAGGTCATACATGAAATGACATACTTTCATTCATAAGGGAAACAAACAGGTCACAGATGTGTAAATTTTGCATCTTTTCTCTGGTATGAGGAACTGAAGATGTAAATAAGCTCTACAATATATGGTAGATATTGTGAAATAGAAAATATTCACAGGGAAATTAGTTGTAGGGATAATAATAAGGGGAAGAAAAATATGATGGTAATAAAAAAGGAAACAAAGCTTATATATATATAGGGGCAGGGGGTGGGTGGGGAATGGGAAAATGAGAGTTAAATTGTGTCATATACTGATACAAATTCTCATTATTGTGTGTGATCATAGTGTGTGTATATAATGTACCAATAAAGATGCAAATTTAAAAAATTGTTCTTTATAAAATATAGTAATAGCTCTTTAAATGGAGGGAAAACCCTTAAACTAGATGATGTATTCCCTTTGGATCTAATTTAGATGATCAAGTCTTTAATAACTTAATGCATGTGCAAGTAACAAGTAGAATTCTGTCTTGACATTTCAGAAGCATCTTATATTCTTCTTTTATTTTGAGCACCTCATCTGGAAAATGTAAGGAATCCTTTCCACCAGAAAGATCCCTTATAGGGCTTAAATGAGAAGGCACTTAGCGCTTAGTTAGGACTAAGTAAAGTTAGTGCCCTTCTCTGGCCTCGTATGCTTGATTTAATTTCTCTCTGGGTGATCATTTACCTTCAATAATCCCTGTTCCTCGCTGGCCATAAACATGAGCCTGCCATGCATGTTACAAAGCAAAGGTGCTAATATGCAGACTTCACTTAGGTGAAGGACTCATCCTGCTTGTAAGAAATAAAAATTGAGATCCACAGCATTCACCATTTTCTCAACTACTCTGGAAAGGCTCGACCTAACCTCTACTGCCCATTCTCTCAATGAAAGGCACAGAAAACCTTTTACATCACATGGGACCAGTTACACACAAAATCCATTAATCTAACAAAATGAACCAAAGCCCACTAGCACTATGGCAAGAAATAAAAATCATATACTTATAACATGGTTCAAAATGTCTTTGCATATTATTTGACACATAAGTTTTGCAAAGTGAAATCCAAACTCCTCCAGTGAATTGAAAAGTGAAATTCAAGCACTTTCCCGTGCTTTTGGAATCCTAACCTCCCTACTTCTTAGTCTTACCCCAATTTTTCTTCTCAGACTATTGTACTTTGTTGCAGCTGCAGACTCTTACACTGTTCCCATGAAACCCTCCATCCATTCTTATTTCTGTGCCTTTTCATTCACTGTGCTTTTGGCTCAATTGATTGTTCCTTCTTCCATATATTATAACTCTGAACTACTTCTATCAACAATTTTGTAGACCATCTAGTGAATGTTTATTGTTTACTGTTATGTAATATTTCTCTCTGAAAAGTTATCTTTAAGATTAGTTCTCTATTACACCTGCTTTGTTTCTTTCTTTTGCCACTTTAATTCAAGGCTAAGCCACTGTGGGGTAGCTTGACCTGCTGCTGGAGGTGAAGGAAAAGTGCTATTTCCACTGAGCTTCGCTGGGAAAACGTCATTCATCAAACTCACTTCCATAGGAGTTAGAAAAAAATCTCAGTTCCACATCTGGCTCTCCCTGTGAAGTGCTGTTGCTCTAGATTGATCAGCTAACTTCTTAGAACAACAAGAAATTTTTCTGGGCACTTTGCTCATTTTTTAGCACCAAATGAAGTAATCCATGTGTAACCACTTAAGAACTAATATTCTGCACTTATTATTCTAAGTTTATAAATTTAATTGAATAAATATTTAAGACAGGAAATTTTCATGCAGGAAGAAACATAAAGCACTTTTAAAAAACTGTAATTGCTACTTTTAGGACACAACTTGTCTCTTATAGCATATTTTGTGTTGCTAAACAAAACATCAGAGGCTGAGTATTTTGTAAAGAGAAGGAAGTTATTTAGCTCAGTGCTCTGGTCATGCAAAAACATGGAACTGGCATCTTCTCCGTTCTAGTGAAGATCTTGGGGACTACAACACCACGATGGTTGGAAAATATGTGACATGTTAATCCATTCATGAGGGTGGAACAGCCAGGATTTAACTGCCTTCCACTGGGCCATACCTCTTAAAAATTCCTGCCACCTTTCAACATCACCTTTCAGTACCACTACTAGGGATTAAGTTTCCAGCCCATGAGTCTGAAAGAGACAAGCCATATTCAAACCACAGCAGCATTTTTTTTTTTTTTTGAGACAGGGTCTCACTTTGTAGTCCAGGCTGGCCTTAAGCTCATTATGTAGCCCAGACAAGCCTCGAACTCAGCAATCCTCCTGTCTCTGTCTCCCAAGTGCTGGGATTACAGGCATGAGCCACCACGTCTGGCCCACAGCAGCATTTTAAATATATTAAGAGACATTAACAGTTGTCTTTTATCAACTCTCAAAATCATGGGTGAGAAAATATCTACCTTGATTACTTGATTTTTTTATAGCCCTAAAATGTCATGACTTCTTTATTTTCCTGAAATTAAGTAATTGAGATTAAAAAGAACCTATCAACCAGTAAGGTGTACCACAGAGCACTTTTATCATATTTATTTTGAATAAGAAATGAAATCCTAAAATGTTGAAAGTATTGATGTAATAAAGTGAACAATGTTCAGAACCTTAAGGGAAAAATTCTTTCTACAGTAAGCCCTCCTCAATATCTTTATTTTCCTCACTAATCCAAGATATCTATAGTAAGTTATCCAAGATAACTGTGGTAAGAAAAGAACAATGCTGTCAACTAAACTAAACAATGCTGTCAACTTCTTAATCTATCCTCTTTGAAATTCAAGCACAACATTGTTCCCCCAAGATATGGCACACCACTCATTTTCTAAGACTTGAAAACTAGGCAAAATGAAAAGGTAATGGTGTGAATTCCCATAAACCTAAAAGTATTTAAAGAGCTCAGTGCAAATATTTGCATCTAATACAAATGTGTTCTTTTACATGCTAAGATAAATACTGTGCTGGAGCCAATTCAATGTATAAATAGGGTCAAGATCTTTGACATTGTAGTTTCATATCTGAATTAGCTCTCTTGAACCCTACTTTTCTTCATATATCAGAAATACCTGATGAATTCAAAAAATGTAAAGAATTAGATTTGACCCTAAATAAATTCTTTTGTAGCATCCATTTTAACCTTGAAACACAATGTTAAATAGATAGAAGTCAAAGCTAGTCTTCATAGTTTTAACTTTTTTAGAATATCTTCTTTAAAAAGGAATATAACTAAATGGAAAGTACTTGCATGGCAAGTAAAAGTGAATTGCAATTATTGAAACAGCCAGAGTCCTTTTTTAAGGCAATGAAGACACTATGTCTCACTCCTTACAGTCGAGCGGAAAAGTGTTGTTAGTTAAGGTTTATAAATGTCAACAAATGGAAGAATTGGAAAGCATATCCACACTTGAGAGCCAAGAAAGTTTCAGTCTAAACTTGATATGTAAGAACAGACAAGAACCAGTGGGAAAACAGTGAGTCAGATGGGGAGTAAAGTGATGCAGGGAGCAAGAACATCTTGCTCTTGCTTGAAGACGGTGTATTCTTCCACCTTCCCCATTCATCTTCATTAAACTGAGATTCTACCGACATTAACCATGAGAAGGGCTTATCCCTCTCTACCGTCAAAGTTTAAATCCTCAAGAGTGGCTATTCTGAACAGATTTTCAGATTTTCATTTCACACACACAAGTAATCACTTAGTATTGACACTGAAGGCTTTTTCAGAAGGTATCAGGGTTGAGAACACGGACAAATTTCCATTCAAATAAGAGAGATGAACCTGGATGGATTGGTCAGGCAGAAGCACACGTGAATACCTTGCTAACAGCCAGACTGATGCACGGGAATTTCCCAAATACACAGGCCTAGATTCCTTGTTTGGGAACCAAAGTATTTGGGATACCAATTACTTTTCTATGCTATTTTTTTTTTCTCACGGGGATCAGAACTGAGCCCAACAGGAACAGCTGGTCAAATCTTTTCATCTTTGGCTTAAGTCACATACTTCCCACATTGATATCTGATTGAGAGGATGAGCAATGGGCATTGCTTGTCCAGTGTCCAGTACTCAGATTGCAACCGGCAACACCGCCTAGTCTGGGGCAAGGTGATGAGAGAAAGAAATGGCAGCCGGTGTCTGATGTTGCACGGACTTTGCCTTCGGCATAAATAAAAAGTGGAATGATCATCAAACTCAAATTCAAAAGAGAGATCACCAATTTTTCCTACATTTTGTACATTGTGAAATGTGTTTCTAAAGTCTATCTTGATTTTATTTTTAATAAGCTCCTGTTATTTCAGGAAGTTCAGGAAGATCTGTCTGGCAATGGTAAATTAGAAAGAGCTGTCCATTACTATAGTACTTGCCAAGTAAAAAATTTCAATGTTGTTTTTACAAGGGTAGATAAAATAAATTCAAATACATAAGCACTTAATCACATTAAAATGTCAAAATATTCTTCCATAAACTTAAGATACTGTGTGACTTGAGTATATGCCTTTAGTTTTGTTTTTTTTTTTGCCATACATACAGATAAATGGTATGTCACAAATTTTAGCATAGATTGTGATTTTTCCTGAAATGCTTTTTTTGTAACAGAAACAGAAATTTCCAAGGTCTCCACACTCCATCACAACGTTTTTAAGTTATTAGGTACAGAAGCATATCTATTTTATTGACTGACTTGACCAACACTATTATTTAGTATGTGATATAGGTAACTTAGAATGTACCTATCCCTTCTGTGCATGTTTTTGACATACTAGATTCAGTCACTTCCAACAAGAATAATAGCCTAACAAAATAGATTTTAAAGATATATCTAAAACTTCTGATTGAAGGATTACCATTTGTTCATGCATCCAACATATTTATTTAGGACTTTGTATATACCATGGTCTCAGCACTGTAGTTATGTGTGTTCTAGGCACCTCGTACATATATCCAGGCACATAAGAAAGTTCCCTTACTTCGCTTACATTCTAGTTGCATAGTACTAACAGAAAGCAAGTGGACAGACAATTTCATGGTTTTCGATGTGTACTAGAATGAAAAACCGAGGGGACCATCTACTGGTGAGATGGACAAAGAGTAATCTTCTTTAGATTTGATAATATGGAAAGCATCCCTAAGAAGGTAAAATTTAAGAATAATAATGGGAAGACATTAATTATTCAGAGTTCAAAAAAGAACATTTTCAGTGGTGGAAATGTTAAAGACCATATGACTAAAAAGCTATAACCCAATGACAGAGTGGTGTTAGGTGAAGATTAGAAAAGATACTAGGGCCAGGCGTGATGGCTCATGCCTGTAATCCCAGCACTTGGGAGGCAGAGGCAGGAGGATTGCTGCATTCCAGGTTTGCCTGGGCTACATAGTGAGCTCAGGGCCAGCCTGAACTACAAAGTGAGACCCTGTCTCGAAAGAGAAAGAAAGAAAGAAAGAAAGAAAGAAAGAAAGAAAGAAAGAAAGAAAGAAAGAAAGAAAGAAAGAAAGAAAGAAAGAAAGAAAGAAAGAAAGAAAGAAAGAAAGAAAGAAAGAAAGAAAGAAAGAAAGAAAGAAAGAAAGAGGAAGGAAGAGAGGATGCTAGGGGCAGGTCGTGCCTGACCCTGTGGTCATTGTGAAGAGTTAATCTCTTACTTCGTACAGTGGGAAGTTGGAGGGTGACCTGTTACTTTGGAAGTTGCAACTGGAAGTTGGAAAGCATAATGTAGATCACCATGACCGCCATGGGGATGAAGCAGAAGTGGAGGCAGAAAGCAGACAGAGGGCATAATCTGTATTATTATGGTTTTAACAAAACATTTTCTTTATATGACTAACTACTGCCTTAAGTAGCACTTAAGTATCATTAATGAAATGTGTATGGCTGCATGCAGAAGAAAAATAGATAACGAAGCTCTATTCAGAATTTCAAATATGGACACCAGTGACACAGACAATGAAAAATTTTTAAATTGTCCTGGTTTCTTCCACAATAGAAAATGAGGAGTGATTACCAGATTAACTTGTAAGGCATTGGGGTTACTGCCATCAGTGATCTCCATTTAATGATTTATCCAAAAATATATCTAAAATCTGTGCAGACCAGAGCACCCAATGGAAAGGAATTATGAAGCTACACAGATCCCTCCCAGCTCAAGTTTGGCTTCAGTAAGACATAGCTGATGACAGATGAAGTATTTATTTGTTCTTTGTTTATATTTAAGCATTTGATCATTTTAAAATAGAACTAGAAAGGCCACATAAGCAGTATACCTCACTGGATCTCTGGAGGTCAGCTACAAAGATGTGATGCTAAGACCAATTCTGTCACGTTGCTTAACCGGTAAATTCCCTGAGAGTCAGCTTCCTCATTAAGAACGGAGATAGGAGGATTCATTTAGAGAATACGTGTGAAGAATGACCTCGGCATGGAGGTGGCGTAAAACGCCCCCACCTCTACGCCCCCTACACAAAACAGTTATCTATGAAGGAAAATAGTTGTGAGAAAATCTGGGAGTTAAGTTAAAAAGCTGCAGCAACACAATGAGGTAAATAACCCAAGAATAACCACATAAAGAGGAAACAAAGAACCTTTTCATTCTGCTCGTGGCAGCTCATCTCACAGGCTGGCACAGATCAGCACCAAGGAGACTCCCCAGTCCACCAGTGCCCGCACAGGGAATGGAAGAGTACAGCGGATTCCCAGCATCCACAGCCTTTCAGGGGCACTGGCCAGAGGACCCGCTCTGGTTTCATCTGACCAGGTCACTGGGGAGCATAACACAGCTGACACATCTGGAGACAGCAAGGGCTGTCGGTATCAGCCAGTGGCAGGAGACACCAGTGCCACTCTTCACTTCTGAAGACCTCAACCGTCACCACCATCACCACAGAACCTCCGTAGTTTTCACTGCCAAGGACCCCAGGGACCTGTTCTGCAGAGTACCCCACGGGCCTTTACCACTGCTGAAGTCAGTGCAGCTGCCAAGGACCCTCTGAAGCTTTCACTGCTGAGAACCTGCCGAAGCAGTTGTTCACATCTGCAGATTCGAGTGCCTGAGCGATGCCCCCCTGTGTGCTGCCCCTGTGGGAACCGCCTCAGCCAGTACTCTCAGGGTCTTGGGCCCCAGGACTCAGCACCACCATTACACACGCACCTGCGACCAGCTCAGGACCCCTGCTGCTGGCCCTAGACCCCACTGCCATGCATCCACAGTGTGACCTCGTCTCTGCAGCTAAGCCTAATCCGCACCCCCGTGCTGGTGGCTGTAGCTGTCCCTGTATCCGTGCACACACCCGCAGCTTGGCCTCATTGCACACATACGGCTAGCCCCAGCTCCCACTGTTGCCTGTCCTGGTGCCCCCACTGGACCTGTAAACAAGAACTGGGGGGCCCGGAAGCTCCTCCAACTGCAGTGGCTACACCATAGCACTTGCCCTCAAGGACCACATACTGCGATCTCAGCTGCCTGGGCGGGTGAGATGCCACAGTATCCCTCTCCGACCTGGAATAGCTGCACGTCACCACTGCTGGGGCACCGAGCTGACCTCAGGCCACAGCCATTCCAACATGGCTCCCTAACACTGTCCCCACGCCCACCTCGACACACACAAAGCTGAAGACTTTTCCTTGTGGAGGTCAGTGTATAAGCTCAGGAGGAGGAATCTGCTTGTCCAAATATTCAGAGGGAAATGTGGTGGAGGGGTGAGTAGTGAGGGCTAAAGAAAAATGTGATGGTGATAAAAAAGGGAAACAAAGCTTATGTATTTAGGGGGTAGGGGATTGTGGGGTGGATAGGGGAGTGGAAAACAACAAGAATTAAATCGTGTCATATACGGGTACAGATTCCCAATATTGAGTGTGATCACGATGTGTATATACAATGTGCCAGTAAAGATAAAAATAAACTAAAAAGAAGTATAGGTACCTACTCAAGGCTAGAGAATCATGAAAAATCAAGGACATTAGAAACTTCTAGTAAAGGAACAAAATTATCAAAAGATTTATTCTAAAGGAGTTTGGCAAGCTGAAGAAAACAGAGATAGATTATTAAATGATATGAAAAATATAAGAACAAAATGGAAAGTTCAAAAAAGAATAGACAACACAAAAAGACTTTAAAAAATTCTGGGACTGAAGAGTCCAATGAATAAACCTTGAAATGCTCTGGAGAGCTTCAGTGCTTCACAGCAAAGTGAAGTATAAATCTCATAGGAAATGTAAATATGAATATTTCTAGGCCAGCCAGCTGGGTATGCTCTTATATGCGTACATACTGATAGACCAGGTAGATTATTGCAAGCTCAAGGCCAGTTTGAGCAACTTAGCAACTTAGTAAAACTTTGTCTGAGAGTAGAAATATAAAAGATGCAGCTGTAACTTAGTATGAAGGTTCTTGGTTCAATCCTCAATACAAAAAAAAATCAGAAAATACAAAAAAATTAGAAAAATACATTTACTTCTTCCTGAGAAGGAAGAAGAAGAAGTAAACAGCCTGAGTATTTGAAGATGATTCAGCATATGAAGAATCATTCGACATGATATACCAAGTTATCAGAATGAATGACAAAAGAACCCTCTATGCTCATCTCAACAGATGCAAGAGCAGCATTTAACAAGACTAAGCAGCCTTTCATAATGAGTAGATCCCAACAGAATAAGTATAAAAGAAACAATTCAATGTAATAAGGCTATCCATGAGAATTCCACAGCTAATATTATAATCCGCAGAGAACTAGTAAACCTTTCCCTCAAAATCTGAAGCAAGATAACAGTGCTCACTCATATTAGTGCTATTCAACATAGTACTAGAAGTCCCAGATAAAGTAGACAAGAAAAATGAAATGTATTCAAATTTGAAAAGAAGTAGTAAAATATACTGCTTTCAAATGGTATGATCTTTTATGTAGAAAACTCTAAAGAAGAAGGTGAAAAAGGAGAAGGGTAGGAAGAGAAGAAGAAATAGGAAAATTTTAAAATGCTCAACATCTCTAATCATCAGAGAAATGTACATTTAAACCACAGTGAAATTTCACTTCATTGTTAGAAAGGCACTAACAAAAAGATAAAAAGTATTGGCAAAGATGTGAAGAAAAGAGGACAGTTTCATAATGTGACTGGGAATGTACAGTAGTACACTCATTGCAGAAAACAGTACAGAAGTTCCTCAAATTTTAAAATAGAATTACCAAATGAGCCAGGTATCCTATTCAGAATATTTGCCCAAAGGAATTAGAAACAGAATTATGAAGAGCTTCCTGCCCACTCATCTTCATTTCAGCATTACCCACAATAGCCAAGGTGTGAAATAATTTAAGTATCCTTTGATGGATGAATGAAAATCACACACACACATGCACTTAAACATGCTCATGCACGCATGCACATACACACACACACACACACACCTATACTTTCAGTCTTAATAAGAGAATCCTGCTATCTATAACCATTACACAAAACCACAGTACATTATCTCAAGAAAAATATGCAAAACACAGTATTAGAAATACTACATGATCTCTCTTAAGTGTGGACTCTAAAATATTCAAATTAATACAATGAGGAAGGAAGTAAAGGGACCAGGAAATGGAATGATGTTCATCAAACAGCTCAAAAGGGTAACTATGTAGAGGAGACATGAATAAAAAATGATCACCTCATAATGTATATAATAAAAAATCGAGCTCTACACCTTAACTTTTTTTTTTGAGACAGCATCTCCCTTTGTAGTTCAGGCTGGCCCTGAGCTCACTATGTAGCCCAGGCAAGTCTCCAACTCAGCAATCCTCCTGCCTCTGCCTCCTGAGTGCTAGGATTACAGGCATGAGCCACCATGCCCAGCATTATGGTATGTGGTGTTGGGGATCAAACTCAGGACCTTGGGCTTGGTAGGCAGGGCCCAGAACCACTGAGCTAAATCTCCAGCCCTACACCTTAAATATTTATAATTTTTTATGTCATCAAAATTAAATGATCAGAAAGTATAGTTTAAAAGAAAAACTCCTCTAAATATTAAAATTAAATTCAAAAAATGGGAAAAAATAGACGTTACTGCAATTCACTTCCTAAGATGAATTTGTCTGAGCCATCTTTCAAGTCTAAATATTTGCCTCTTGAATTCTGAGCAGTGAAAGTTTCATTTGTTCTTAGGATATATTAGAACCAGAAGGCTATTTCTGTACATCTATGGAGTTGGCAAGAACTTTTATAAACAACAGAAAGATACTTAAATGTTTACCAATGGGAAATAGGATAGTAGAGACTCAAGAAACGAAGTATCTGTTAAATATTATATTTATGATTAAAATTATTTATTAAATGGGAAATGCTCACACAAAATAAAACTCTAACCCTTTAAAACATAATGCATGTATACCTTAAATATATCGTACTTAATAAGCATTCAGCAATTATTCACTAATAAAGCAGTAATACAAAGTAGATAGTATCCTACTCTGAAATAACCAGCTCCTAATTAAAGGAAAAGCTCCATATGGTGAAGCCAGGATTGTTTTATTCATAAGTGTGCTCAGTGCTCAGTGCCCTAGCCTTGTGCTTGATAACCTGTAGGTTTGCAACAAAAAGCATTGGAAGAAGTTGGGCAAGAAAGGAAAAATCCAGGGAGGGAACAAGAGGGGATAGGCTGTTCTTGACAGAAAGTGAATTGTCTAAAGGACTGTTTTACCTTCTCTCACAATAGGGAAAAGGAATTTCCCTGTTCAAAACTGATACTTGCGCTGAAGACATCTGAAGCTTGGGTAAGCCAGAATAGGGTCACCAGAACTATGTGTATACATGACTGAAGTAGTTAGGATATTACAATATCTGATTACTACTTCCAAAATATGCCTCCAACTTATCTCCATTTACCTCTCTCCATTTCCACTATTATCATGGTACAAGCCTAGTGGTCTGGATTACTGCCATGGGCTTGTGTGTGCCTAGAGTTTACCAAATGCTGCCCAACCCCAGGCCCTTCAGCTCACTCACTCTTCTGTCCAAAGTGATTATTCCAGAGGCTCTGCGCGTTTGCATTCTTCCCCAGCATTTAGACTTCACCGAGAGAGGCCACCCCTACTGTCCAGTCTAAGTGGATCCCCCTTTTAAAATCACTTGTTTTATTGTTTTTAATTGTTATTTTCATTGCATAAATTTGATACATGTATACAGTGTGATTAGCATAGTTAACATTTTCATGTTGTAAGCACTTAAAAAGTAGTATGTCTGATAGCTAAATTATAGACTCAAACTAGATGTTCCACAGTAGATAGATGAAAGAAATATACTAAATAAATCCAATGGAATATTTTCAACCTAGAAAAGAATGACATCCCACCATTACAGAAAAATATAAAGCTGGATGACATTATTTTAAGCAGAATAAGTTAGACAAAAAATCCACATATTCTCTCTCACTGTATACCCTGTTTGCACAATTAAAATTACATTTATAGATAGAACTAACAAATGATTGAAAAGGAATCTGCTTGGATAGGACAGTCATGGAAGGCTACCCTGAGGTGATGACTTCAAAGGTGAATTCTGAGTGCCTGATATCTAGGTCATAGGGTAGAGTCCCTTCTTCGTTTTTAAGAGTCTCATTCATTAAAATCTATAATTATTTAATTTATGTGGCTCTCTGAATTAATTAATTAATCAAGTAATTAATTTTTCAGATTCTGGGTTCCAAAGTTATTTTGAACACAGTACAAATTTATTGAATCAAAATACTTGTGCACCTTTCCTGCTGCTAAAGATTTAAGTTATGTGGTAGAGTATTTTTCAAATAATCTATCACACAATCCCTTTCAGTCATTCATTCTCTATTTGAGAAAGATAAACATGAACATTGCAGGAAAGTTACTTGCCTCACACAAGAATAAATACGGTAATTTCCATCCCTTACTTGTTCCTTGTTTGATAGGCATCTACCAGGATGGCATGCATATTGAAATCCAATTCAGGAATGAAAATTTGAAACCAAGATATTTGCTTTTGTGTACTCTGGCGGTGTTTCTTTTTAAATAATCCAAGAATGAAAATACTAGCTAAGCTATTTGCTTTTTTAAACACTGAACGTGTAGATCCCAAAATTCCACTGGGCAGGCATTTACTCTCCACAAAGACAAGAGTTCCTGTTGACCTTGGATTATTTAAATGCCTAACAATACAACTCCTCTGTATATATTGACTCTAAGCAGACAGAATTCAAGCTAAATTATCTCACAACAGTCAACCTACTATAACACAGTAAATAACATACAGACATGGAGGAAAAAAAATTAATACCTACAGACCTGAAATCTGAGCACTCTGATTTCAGAGCACTCAACAACAACTAGCCATTATCCTTGGGAAAATAACTCAGCCTGCCTAAGTCTTCAGTTTCCTTAGACATAAAATATGAATTATAAAAATACTTTAAAAAGTTCTTATCAGTCAACAAATGATGATGTGGAATAGTTGGTATGATGAAAATGACTATCATTATTATTGGCTTTTTTCAGTTCAAATGGATCTTATAGGTCGTTGAGCAAAAATCGTCAATAAAGTTCCAAGAATTGCCTTTTTTGGAGAGAGACAGACTAATACTATATAACCTATGCTGGCCTCTGACTCCTGCCTCCACCTCTCAAAACCCTGAGAAGGAATATTCTTTAAATTATTTATAAAATTCACCCTGATTCTTCTTGAATAATTCCTATAAGTACTTGTGTACTAAATCACAAAGTAAAATTTTCCATCTTCCACAACCTTGTGTTATTTGAAAGTAGTCTATGGCTGAAATTTACTCCCTGCCTCATGTGGCTCTTAGTTCTATTTAAATAAACAGAATCGATTAGGTTGCCACTTCCGAGACACCTTTTGAAATCTTTGAAAGTAGCTGTTTTACTTCCTGTCTCCCTCAGCATCTTATTACGCTGTTCTTGTCTTCTTATTCCTCAGTCCTTCATGAAACACAGTTTCACTCTTCATTCTCTCTCCCCTGAATGCTGAAGATTGTTAGTATTCTTATTAAAAAATAATTTCCCCGCCGGGCGTGGTGGCTCATGCCTGTAATCCAGCACTCGGGAAGCAGAGACAGGAAGATTGCTGAGTTCGAGGCTTGCCTGGGCTGCATAGTGAGCTCAGAGCCAGCCTGAACTACAAAATGAGACCCTGTCTCAAAAAAAAAAAATAATAATAATAATAATAATTTCCCGGGCCGGAGGGTTAGCTCAGAGGTTCCAGCGCCTGCCTCACAAGCGCAAGGCCCTGAGTTCGATCCCAGTAACCACATACAATGCTGGGGGTGGTGACTCACGCCCACCAGCCATCAATACCACACACCACTGTGCCGGGCGTGGTGGCTCACGCCTGTGATCCCAGCACTCAGGAGGCAGAGACAGGCGGATTGCTGAGTTCCAGGCTTGCCTGGGCTACATAGTGAGCTCAGAACCAGCCTGAACTACAAAGCGAGACCCTGTCTCAAAAAAAGAAAAAAATAATAATAATCATTTCCCCCAACTAAACAAAACATCGCAGAATTTGTCTAACAATAGCAGTGACCTGGACACTGTATTTCAATTAATGCAGACTAAGAATGCTTTAGCCTTTTTGGCTCACACCTTTGGATCACAGTGAGCTTGCTGTCAATTAAAATATCCAAGTTTTTCATGGGAATTCCTGTTAATCCAGTTCCCTCTGACTCCTGTATTAATTTCAGGTCATAGTTTCATCTAATGATATCCTTTTGAATCCTGATTTTTTCTTTGAGTGTATTAGCTCTCACTTCCAGCTTTGTGTCAACAACAAATGTGTCTTCTATGTCTTCATTTATGCTGTTGATAAGATTATTGAGTAGGATTCAGTCATAGGCAGAACCCTGTAAGAACTCTGGGGAGGTCTTCAAGGTTAAAATTGGACATGGGCCGGGCGTGGTGGCTCACGCCTGTAATCCCAGCACTCGGGAGGCAGAGACAGGAGGATTGCTGAGTTCGAGGCTTGCCTGGGCTACATAGTGAGCTCAGGGCCAGCCTGAACTACAAAGTGAGACCCTGTCTCAAAAAAAACAAAAACAAAAACAAAAAAATTGGATACGGAGTTAGCACTCTTTATATGCAGTTACTGAGTTCTTTGTTCATCTTACTAATTACACTTCCCATTCTTAACCAAAAGCATGATGTTGTACTATGATATATTGAAACGTCATGGGCTGTAAAGGCAATATATAATAATTCAAATTCTTTATCACTAGCTGTGTGACATCAGGTTGATTATTTGACTTTTACGTGCTTTCATAATTATAAAATTATTTTATTTAGTAGGCTAATTCCATGAACTATGCCACAGTGACCTGTGCATCACCAATCCTAGCACAGTTCAGGCGGTCTCTTTAAAAAAGTTTTATCTTTATTGGTACATTGTATATACACATCATGATCACACTCAATATTGGGAATTTGTACCAGTATGTGACAGGATTTAATTCTCATTTTTTCCCATTCCCCTACACACCCCATATTCCTCCCACTAAATACATAAGCTTTGTTTCCTTTTTTTTTTTGACCATAACATTTTTTTCTTTACCGCTCATTACTCACCTCTCCACTAGAAACAGTCTTAATAAACCTGCAGCAGATGAATTACTGAATAAATAAATGAACAATGACTGGTTCACATTACTTATAGGAATCAAAATGCATTTTCTTTATGTAATTTCTGATCGGTTTGCTTACTCCATTTTTGAAAAATATTGCAAATGATATTAGTAAAATATCATTTAACAATTATATATTTATATTTATAAATATATTTATGTCGAAAATATTATGTTTATATTTTATATAAAATTTATATGGATATATTTATATAAAATGTCATATAAATATATTTATATAATTATATATTTATATTTATAGATGTTTGTGTATTTATAAATATTTTATATATTTATAAATATTTTCTTCAGAGCATGAGTTGTCTTAATTTCCTTGAAAACTTTAAAGTTTTATAATATCTAAATTATTTGCCTTTGTTGCTTGAGATTTGGTGTCATATCTAAGAAATTATGCCTATACGATACAGAGGTACAAATTTAAACTACTTTAAAATATACTATACAGTAGATTTAAGTCATTCACAACATGTAGAAACATCACCATTACCTAATTCCAGAAAATTCTCACAATCCCTAAAGAAAACCCTACATCCATTAAAAACTCTCCAACCCTTGTTACTAGAAGCTTTTAATCTGTTTTCTGTGGATTTTCTTTTGCTGGACATTTTGTATGAAGGAAAGTATAAAGACATGACCATTTGTGTCTATCTTCTTTCATTTAGCATCATGCTTTCAAGTTCATCCATGGTTAGTATGTATCAGTATGTATCATGATTAGTGTGTATCATTCCTTTTTATAGTGAGCTAATGTTCCACCATATGGAATATGATTATATTATATCCATCGATCAGTTCATGGAATTTCTGTTGTTTCTATTTGGGACTATTTTTAATAACACTTCAGTAAATATTTGTGTACAAGTGTCTGTTTCAGTCTCCCTTTCAAATTCTTTTAAGTACATACCTTGGAGTAGGATTGCTGAGTCCGATGATAATTCTGTTTAATTTTTGAAGAAAACCCATAAAATTTCCCTTTTCTATTTTTGTTTTTGTTTTAGCTAGCTGTGAAGTTGTATTTCATTGTTTTTTTACTTATACCTCTATTTATAAAGAAAATCGGTTTGAATTTTTCCTGTGTTCTGTTTTTCTAGCTTCGGTATAGTTTTGCTCCACTCAACTAATGAGTTTGGAAAGAGTGGTATTATTTATTCTGTAAAGTTAGATATAATTTATCAGTGAAGCCTCTGGTCCTGGCTTCCTTTGCAAAAGTTTATCAATTTCTGATTCATTGTCTTTATCGTTATAGATCTACTTAGATTTTCTATTTCCTTTTGAATTAGTTTTTGTAGTTTGTGTGCTTCTAGGAATGTGTCCAGTTCATCTAGGTGTTTTACTTATCGACATAAAACTATAAAAAGATTGTTACAATCTTCCTTTTCTCCACCATTTACAAGATCACTGTCTTTGGTTGAAAGTCAAAAGTGAGTGCTTTATTTTTATCCCTTAAAAATTTTAACATCCACCACACCTATAATCCCAGCACTCAGGAGGCAGAGGCAGGAGGATTGCTGAGTTCGAGGCTTGCCTGGGCTACATAGTGAGCTCAGGTCCAGCCTGAACTACAAAGTGAGACTTTGCCTCAAAAAAAAATTTAATATGCATCCCAAGAGGTCAGCGAAATATTTCAGAATAGCTAGATGAGTAAAACTTATGCAGAAATATGGCTTCTTAGAGTTGTTTTTGGCCTAAGTCAGACACAACAGCTAATATTGGTTTCTGTATTTTTCTAAATTTCAATGTCAGTTTTCCTACATAATCCTTCTCTATGTTTTTGCATCTCTTTTTCTTTGCTTTTAGTTAAGTGCCTTAACTTTCATCTTGAGGTAAAATTAGTTTGTTAAGTGAATAGGCAGTTGCATAATAGTCACTGAATAATAGAGTTTATAAATTTTACTCTTTTTATAACCAGGTTCTTTTTTCTGTTCTTTCTGCAGAGAGGAGGAGGTAGGAATGCAGACGGGAATTGCTTTTCCAGAATATATGACACATTCAACTCTATGTATGTGTGTGTCATTTTCTGTTTGATGTTGTTTCTACTGTTCTCTTGAAAGTAAAAAGCTCTACAGTTCTTTCATATCTAAGGCATTCTTATTGCCATTTCTCTATCTCTAATAGATACGTATACCATATCAGTTATATTTACATTGGAAGTGAATAATCAACAAACAAAATGACTAAAATACCTCCCCAAACAACAGTATATGCATAGCAAGAAGTCTTTTTCATTTATCATATTAGAATGATATGTCTCAGTTTGGAGATCTCTGTCTACATTACGCCAATGTTGATTCATGCGAAGCTATAACTCAGTAAACTTTGTTGAATAGATGAACATGTAGTATTGGCTTTTTCCTAAAAGAAGCCAACTTTTCCATCTTCAGACAGCCGATTCCTGTGGACGATCCTTCAAGAATTTTTCTGCAATCTACTATCAATACAAATGTGTGCAAAACACACACATATACTTGCCTTTGGGGAGCTTATAGTCTAGTGACCAGAGAATAACTAAGAAAGAGCAACTATAAGTAAATTATATGGCATATAAAGCTATGGTTTGTGCTTTGGAGAAATAAAAAGAGGTAATAAAGAACACAGACTCGTGAGGGCACAGTTTCACAGCGATTGGCCATTCGGACAGGTGACGGGGGAATCTTTTCATGGTATAGCTCCTCTGCTCAAATTGCTCGTCATATGCGTCCCCTTCGAAGTCTCCTGTGACAGGCAGCACCTGTTTTTCTGCCCCATGTCAAGCGTTCCGCTGTTTCTGGCGTGCTATTATTCCACCTCTCACACTTCCACGCGTTCTTGTCCTTTTTCCAGTCCTGATCAAATTTCTTTCCATGTACTTACTACGGGGCACGTGTCCTCCCGTTTAGAGATACTTGTTCTTCTAAATGATATTTTGAAAAAAAAAACATTTGACTTATATCACGAGCATTTTATAATAGACATATGTCCTCTCAAGAATTTTCCTTTTGGAAATACTCTCCAAGTTCACCCTTTTAAATCCTCCTCTCATGCTGCAATATATTCCAGAAGATGGTGCCAGTTTCTATTAATACTATGCAGGTCATAATTCGCTATTACTAGAGCAACCTGTCTTTTATATGTTTTTAAATGCTATGTTGAATTTAAATACCAAACGTTAGATTCAATTTTATATGTACAAATAAATAGCAGCCTGCAAGTTCTTTTTTATTTTCTTAAGAGAGACACTTGGATTCGAAGTAACAAAAAGGTGTCCAAAATCTGAAGCCTAGAAAACCACTGGTGTCACTGTTCTGAGGATATTTATATTATCTAAAAATGTTCATATTCAAAATTTGGTGTTACAGTTTTTAACATACTGTTATTTGAATCTTTATTGGTACATTATATATACACCTCAGGATCATACACAATACCGAGAATTTGTACCAGTATATGACACAATTTAATTCTCATTTTTTCCCATTCCCCCACCCACCCTAAAACCCCCCGCCCCTATATACATAAGCTTTATTTCCCTTTTTTATTACCATCATACTTTTTCTTCCCCTTGTTACTTACCCCTACACACCATTTCCTCTGAATATTTTCTATTTCATAATATCTACCATATATTCTAGAACTCATTTACATATAAAGAGTTTTATGGGAGTGAGATAAAATCTTTACAGTTATAAAGTAGGAATATTCCAAAGGTTAGGAGAGGGATTATTTTGGTAAATGAAAAAAGAAAAAAAAAAAGTAGTATCTGTTGAGGATCTACTACACACTATATCCCTTGGAAGTCAAGATTCAGAGTTCATGGCCACAGTAATTCCTGCATTTTTTCTTTACAACCTAACTAAGAATTGTTTCCAGAACTTCCCCAACTTCATGGAAATTATTATCCTCTGCCATTCTTTTGTGGTGAGAAATCTGTAAATACCCAATCACAGAGCATTATTCAGCTCTCCGTGCTGCTGATTGGCCCTCTGACCCATCTCAGACAAATACATACACATCCTTACATCAAAACAGGTTGCTTTACTGCTTATCTATCACTGTTCTCAGGTTTGATCGTTTTTTAAATTAAATTCTTTATTGGTACATTTTGTATACAGCCCACAATCACACACAACATTGGGGAATTTGTACCAGTATATGGCACAGGTTAATTCTCACTTTTACTCACATCCCTACCCACCCACAACCCCCCACCCCTTACATACATGCTCTTTCATTTTCTTTACAAATCATATTTATTCTTTCCCCTCATTACGTTCCCACACAAAATTCCCTTTGGATATTTCCTATTTTACAAAAACGATCATACATTCTAGAACTCACTTACATCTACATGTTCTCATACCAAAGAGAAGATCGGGTATTTGCCTATCTGTGATCTATTTATTTCACTTATTAGTGTGTCCTCCAGGTGTATCCATTTTCACACAAATGAATGAAATTTGTCATTCTTTATGGCAGAGTAATACTCCATTTTATTAAAAAAACACATCTTTATCCAATCTCCAGTTGATGGGCATTTGGATTGTTTCAAGATAGGACTATCACGAAATGTTTGATCTTTTTAAACCCCTAAGATCCCTAAGATGGTGCTAAAATATTCTGCATCTTCTATAGTTTTATTAGTACAGTATTTTATTAAATTAAATTACATAACTGCAGGAGACATAGCACATTTGGGATTTCAACTCTAAAAATAGGCATTTTTGACCATATCTGATACTGGCAGCTTTTCTCAATTCACAGGTACTCTAGGAACATAACTCCCATGAATTTGGGGAATTTGTCGTATGTGAAGCCCTCTAATTTTACTCAAAACAAGATGAAAACCTAAGCCCTGATATTCCCACTTGACAAATGATGCAATGGAGATTTAAAAAGTGATTAACTTGCTCCAGGTAACATAGCCATAGATGAGCAAAGCTGGGACTCAAACCTGCCTGTTTGGCTTGTTTCCAAAGGCTGTCTTCCCAGTAGTTACGATGTAACATCACTCAAACTAGGCCAGTTTCAGACAGTGTTTATGATAGAAAGCAAAACCCTAAAGTCTGTCAAACCAAAGAATGTTCAGTCACATTCAGTCTGTGAGGAACTCAAGGATGTAAAGTGAAGAGTCATTGATCTGCTTGAAAAAAATCAATGCATGATTTGTAAGAAGGAAAGAGAATGGAGCCAAATTCCCTTCCTTCCTCTTCTTCCCCTTCCCTAAAAGAAAGTATCTTGTCCTACTACCTTGCAAAACTGAAAGTATGTAAAACATACTTTCAGACAATTTTAGGAAGCATAACAAGTAGTGTCACAACATTTTAGAAAGTATGACAAGAACATCAAATATCAAAGTGAACACAGTGGTAAAAATTCAAGACTGGCATGTGAATTATAATTCTAGTGTGAAGTGTACTGAGGAAAGTCTCTTCTCCTCTTTGCCAAACTCGCCATTATCAAGCTGTTTCCAGAGCCAACTTCCCTGTCAGTGCCTGCCAGACCCTGCTGGTGCCT
Organism: Thryonomys swinderianus; assembly: GCA_004025085.1. Lineage (NCBI taxonomy): Eukaryota > Metazoa > Chordata > Mammalia > Rodentia > Thryonomyidae > Thryonomys > Thryonomys swinderianus. Next base: position 22,405 of record PVIC010011144.1, read on the forward strand.
GTGGGCATGATCTCTCCACAGATCAACTCTGCTCTAAGAAAAACTGTTGCACAACCCAAACCAGCACACTCAATTTAAACCTGACATAGTAAAATGTCATATCCCTTGTCAGAAGAGACCAAAGATTGTGTAAAAGAGGGCAAAATTTTTCATATTCCCCCAATATAATTGCAACTACAAAATATAACACATGGCTCATTTTACTAGGGATCTGTCATTTATTATCAGTACAAGGACCATATAATTTATTATCCACACCAGAATTCTATGAGGAAGTATATGAATAAATACTCTGAGGTAGCAAGCAGATGCTGTAGTTACACCTGCAAGTGGAGAATTTATATTAAACTATCAACTATTATCATCTTTGTAAATGAGATGATGAACATCTATTAACAGTGTGTTCCAAGCTCTGGGGATCTTATCGATGAAAGAAGTCTGTGTTTTTGTATCATCTAGATAAAAGGTATTGTAGGTTCTAGGACTTTACAAGATCTGTTGCCATTTTTTTTTTTTTTTGAGACAGGGTCTCACTTTGTAGTTCAGTCTGACCCTGAGCTCACTATGTAGTCCAGGCAAGCCTCGAACTCAGCAATCCTCCTGTGTCTGCCTCCTGAGTGCTGGGATTGCAGGCGTGCGCCACCACGCCCGGCACTGTGGTATGTGGTATTGATTGTTGGTGGGCGTGAGTCTCCACACCCAGCATTGTATGTGGTTACCAGGATCGAACTCAGGACCTTGCACTTGTGAGGCAGGCGCCAGAACCACTGAGCTAACCCTCTGGCCCTGTAGCCATTTTCTTTTTAATTTGTCTAGATATGAGTGACTAAGGAACAAAGATCCTATCTTACTCTTCCTTTTGGTCCCACTACTTAGCATAGACCTGTACAATACAGCAACTATACCTAAGGTGAATGAGAATGGAAGGTAGGTACTGATCTTGAACCTTACCGTACTACTGACATTGACCTAAGGAAATGGATTTCTCTGCTGCCTTTGAGGGTAAGGAGATGCGGAACTGATTGGCTTTCAGGAAGAATGTCCTATGAAAATTGAAGACTGCTTCTGATGCTTTTCTCTGCTTTCCTATGCAGATATCTAGACCTTTTCGAGTGTGTTCCAACATTTCCAACTGGATTAAAGGACCTTTGACTTTGCCAGTGACTTGTCCAGTCTCTGCTGGGGCCTTCTAGTTATCTCAGCTCTGCTCTACAGGGAGGCTACTAGTTTTACCAGGCTATTTTTGTGTCTGCTAAGCAGAAATGATTGCAGCATTTCCTAAGATGACTGGAATGGTAAATATTCTTTTTGAACTCACTCTGCCTGCCATACCTTTTTTTCTCTTCAGCTACCATGGAATCAGAGTTCTAAATAAAGAACTTACATGTGTTTTCAAACAGTCAAATTCACCTCTGTTTATTTTGCCTCCAGGAGTATTCTTTGGCTAGAGGCCCTGGAGGGAGATTCATTTATGGAGAGCTAGTCCAGTTATGTCTGAAGACAACATGCTTCCAGGATGGCCTTTGGGCAGAGTTCAAATAGAGCTGCTTCAAATTCTTTTCAGAAGCAGACAGAACATAAATACATATATTTTTGATAGCAACTATGGAAGAGATGTGGCATCACATCTTTTTTGGAATGAGGGGTGATATAAATAAGTAGATAACTATGTGCAGTTCCATCTCAGATATTTGTTTACAAGGAAAAAGTTGAATCCCTCCAATCCATCTGCTTTGTTTGCCACTAGAGATATTTACCTGAAGTGAGAAGCTAAGCTTATTGCTCCTCTGCCTTAAGTCTTTCAAGTCCCCATTACCCACGAGGCTACATTTCTTATCTCTTGCAAAGCCTCAGTTTCTACAGAACATTCAAGGGCCAACTCTCACCACTCACTAAGAGGCTCCTTCCATTCTTCCATAGTGACATGGATTCCCAGCTAAAATGACCCCAATTCTCTATTCTTTCACACTTTGCAATGGGTTTACGCAGCACCTATGTATTTTCCAGCTCTGTGAATCTGCGCTGGCATAGTGCCTTGCATATTTGTAGAATATGATGCTTTTCTGGTTCCATAGCTGGTCTTTAAGTGACCCTACAGTCTTTTGTTCTCTTATAATCCACCTCTTCCATGAAAGTAAGTCCAGGCCAGTTTGGTGGAGGATAGTACTTATAAAGCAAAGATAAAGCAATCTAATATGGGCCAGGCTATATTAGACTAATGGGCTCCCAGATTTACCCAGCCTGTATCAGCAGAGTGTAGCCAGACCAGTAAGAATATCCAGCCTACCGCTGGACTCTTGGGAAATAACGAGCTGTTGTTGGTAGACACTGGTTTGAGGATGTTTTGGTAAACAGCTTTTTATTGCAAAAGATATTTGATACACACACTAAACTACTTTGTGCTTCCCACACACAATTCAGTCCTTCACTGTTTCTAAAGATGGCACTTTCTCTGAATGAGATAAATCTCAAGTCAGTCCACACTCATTAGTACGTCACCCATACTCCTCCATACATATTTTCCCAGTCTGTCAGCCAGACGTGTTTCTACTTACATTTTAAGATCTTGAAATATAGAATTGTTTTCTTGGGCCGGAGGGTTAGCTCAGCCTGCCTCGCAAGCTCAAGGTCCTGATTCGATCTCCAGTTACCACATAGAATGCTGGGCGTGGAGACTCACGCCCACCAACAATCAACACCGCATACCACAATGCCGGACGTGGTGGCTCACGCCTGTCATCCCAGCACTCGGGAGGCAGAGACAGGAGGATTGCTGAGTTCGCGGCGGCTTGCCTGGGCACCACAGTGAGCTCAGGGCCAGCCTGAACTACAAAGCGAGACCCTGTCTCAAAAAAAAAAAAAAAAAAAAAAAAAGAATTGCTTTCTCAAACCAATGTGGTGGTGAAATTAAATCTCCATTATTCAGTCTCTGTCTCTCTCTCTGTCTCTCTCTCTGTTTGTCTCTTTACCTCTCTCTCACTCTCTCTATCTCTCTGCATCTTTTTGTCTCTCTCTGTCTCTCTGACTGTCTGTCTGTCTGTCTGTCTCTCTCTCTCTCTCCCCAGAGAATTACTTTCTACTCTGTTCTGTTTGGTTCTTTGTATCTAACTTACTCTGGTTTTGATAAAAAATGTTCACTCAAAAGCATCTGCATTCAGACGTGAGACTTGAAAGACAACTAGATGATAGGATAGTAACTTCAACTATGAGCTAATCTATTGGTGAGTTTATAGCTAAATGCATTGTTACAAGACTGATTTTGTAGAAAGAAGTAGGTCCCTGGAGGTGTATCCTGGAAGAGTATATTCTGTTTCTTTTCTTGTTCCTCTCTCTCCCCCCTCCCCCTCCCCCCTCCCTCTGTGTGTGTGTGTTTGTGTCTGTGAGTTTTTTTCACTGCCTCTCTGCTTCTTGTCTGCTGTAAGGTGAGCAGTTTTCCTTTTCCATGATATTTCACCATGATTTTTCTGCCTTAGATCCAGGCAACCATGGGCTGAATCCTATAAAATTGTGAGTCAAGGTAAACTTTTCTTCTTCAAGTTGTACATGTTAGGTGTTTTGTCCCAGGAAGGAAAAGGTGATGAATACGTGCACCCTACTAGCTGCACATTATATTAAATTTTTACATTTTCCTCTCTTCCACTGAACTACAAACTCTTAGAAAAGAGACATGTCATTCATTTTACAGTAGCCAAAAACAAAGACAGGTGCTTTACACATTTTTGTTCTTTGACCATGAAAATTTTATATTCACTATAAATCTTCTATAAAAAAATAGACTAAGGTCATGATAAGGATTTGATGACCTATCTCAAATCATCTAAATTATCAGACTCTTCATTCTGAAACTAAAAGTATATTCTTACTAGCTTAAGAAGGATGTTATAAAACATAAAAAGATTCAAATAATTCTGCTTTGGCAAAAATATTTGATTCCTGTATACATGGCCTCTCAAAGAACAAATTTTCTGATCAGGGATAGATGGTTTAATAAATTTGTGAAGTGAATTAAATTTGATTTATTATTACAGTGTTTTCTACTTTTTTATGGCAACCATATTTATCAAATTCCTTCAGGCAGGTGAAGTAAAGACTCCATCCAAATAGCTCAAGCGATGAAGGACATTGTAAGCACATTGAAGACTAAAGTTGACAGGAATTTACTTGTGTAAATCTGAGGACAGAAACCACAGGACAGCTGTGTCACTGATAAGGGAACTGCAGTAATGAAAACTCATGTAATTTGCACCACCAAACAGGATTCATGTGTTCTGCCATTACCTGAACTCTCCTCCATGCACCCTGGTGTTATCCACCATCTCTTATCCTTTTGTTCCCCCACCCATAGTCTCTGTTTCCACTTTAATTAAATCTCGGAGGACTTTGTCCCCACTTCTCTCTGTACCTCTCTCAGTGTGGCCAGTGAGGCTCACTCAGACCAATAAATTCTACTCATATCTCAGAGTAGGGATATGTTCGAATTTGAAAATGCAATCTCCAAAAGAAAGACTCTGACTGACTCCACTTTTGCACCTTTCGCCAAGCCTTTCCACAATATCCTGATGATCTAGGGACTGTCCCTGAGACTGACTGCCTCACCCCTGTGAAAGGGTAGGCTCTCAGTATAAAATTGAAAAACAAAAATTGATATTTTGCTCAGTGGCCTAAAATACTATTAGCTTAGATTTTGTTTCAAAGAGAACTCTAACAAAATTTTAGAACTCAGAATGGTTGAATCTTTTTTAAAGTAAACTTTATTTTTTGAAGCAGTTTTGGGTTCACTGAAGTGCACCTGCTAGTCCACAGGTGAAGACTTTTGCGTGTGCATGAGGCTTCAGCTCATTCCGATAAATACTAAGGAGGATTAGCAGCTAAGAGTAACTTTAGTTCTGTAAGAAATTATTGAGCTGTCTTCCAATTGGTTGATGTTCAGCCTGCGTTGGTGGTATAGTGGTGAGCATAGCTGCCTTCCAATTGATTGATGTTCAGACTTGCTGCTCCCAAACATCGATGCTCATTTTCTGTGAAGAGTGTAATTGGCAAACACCAGTTACCTTCTGCCACGTCCTCATCCCTGGAGCTTCCCCACTGCCAATTTCCTGCACCGTAATGCAGTATCTGTTACAAACACGCAGCCTACACTGACACATAGTTACTATTCCAAATCCATAATTTATATTAAATTTCATTCTTGGTTTGTACATTCTATAAGTTATATAAAAAATATGACATGCATCTACTATTATAGTATCAAAAAGACATTTCATTGTCCTAAAAGTCCTCTGTGCTCCACCTTTTTTCTTTCATGTGCACACACACACACACACACAAACGCACATGCACACACAATGAGTGTTCTCGCTCCTCCACCCAAACACACTCCATTTACATGAGTTCTGAAGTTCATTCCACTATGCTATAGTTCTTTTATATCTTCCACGATTTCTTCTTTGCACTGTTTTTCTCATCAGGTGAATGACCATTCATTAACATCTGAAAACTAGAAACAAAATGCCTCTAATTACCTTCCCATCGCCCTTTTTTCTTATAACTTCTTTCGGAAACAGTGCATCATCAATCTTTGCCTACTGCCTTTTGCTCCCCTACTACTCTGAATATGTAATTGCTAAGGTCAGCAGTTATACACAAATTGCAAAATCCAGTGAGTACATTTTAGCCTTGCTTCAGGGTCATTCCAGTTGTTTTCAGTGCCCAGTTTGGACTTTTTTTTTTTTCCAGCTTCTATCCACTTCTCCCCTTAGGTGTCTCTCCTCCCTTGGCTTGGCTCTCCTGGCTCCCTTAGTTGATACACATCTGCCACTCACTCAAGATCTCAGGAAGGCTGCTTTTATACCCAACTCCTATAGCTGACACTCCAGGCTATCACATGGTAGCCCTACCAATAAATGGTAAGACATCTCAACTCTCTACCATCCTGTCATATTATAGCAGCTTCTATGTAAATAATATATAATATAATATAATATAATATAATATAATATAATATAATATAATATAATATAAGGTCACACACTTACATCTCAAGTCCTCTTTCAAATGTGCCTGTCTGGATCTCCCACAGTATTTCAAACCTGAAATACTCAACACTGATCTTCTTACCTTAATTCATCTTGCCCACTCCTTCTCCAATATTCTCTTTATTCATGAATGAATTTCCATTACTCAAACAAGTTATATTTTTGCTTCAATAATTTTAGCACTATTGAAATAATGTTACTGTTCCCTCTACATATGGTTCTCCTCATCTCATAATGTACTACCAGAATGTTGTGCCAACAAATTTCTGTCACCTTCCTCTTCAGAAATCTTTAATAGCACCTTCCTACCTACAGGATAAACTATAAGCTGCTTGAATACCAAGCAAATCCCTATCCCCTTGCTCTTTGACTCTACAGTTTTACTTCTTATCATAATCACTATCATACTTTGTGCTCCAGAATTATATAAAAATATATATACACTTTAGAATACATTTAGGATTTTGAATGGTGGATTACTCAGCAGCCAATTTAAAACAAAAAACAAGAACCACACCAGTTTGCTTAACAGTAAGAACTTAATATAAATAAGCAGAGGAGTGAGCCCTCCAGAGTCTAAAACTGAGTAACAAGAGACACCTGTAGTAAAGTAAAGACAGTAGCTGAAGAACATCTGTCATGATGGTGGGTGGGAGAGCAAACAAAAAGGTGGGGTCATGAGAACCAGAAAGTGTAAGGAAAGACTGCAGAGATGGGGCCCAGCACTCTTGGAAGGCAGTGCACCCTCCTTCATGACACCCCACTAAGTTAACAGCCCAGATCCCTCAAGAGTCGTGAGCAGTTTACAAAGTCTGCTCTTGGGATATGGAAGAAACTTAAAACTAGAATCAACTTCCCTGACAGGTGAATAACCTCTCCTGCGGAGATAGGAAGAGGGACCAGAGCAGGAAGGAACAAGTCTCTTCTTCCTTCCCTAGTTCTCTCATTTTCTTCAGTGCCTTTGATTAGCAGAATCTGAGCAAGGTCCACCCAACAATGGAGAAATGTTTTGCTCTCAGGTACTAGTACCTTCTCTGCTCAACAGATGTGGCCTTTTCCATGGAAAAGAGCCTGTGTTTTTGTAACAACAGACTCTATTGCACCTTTATCATGTCTTTACATGATTTTTCTCCTCTAGAAATATACTTCTTTATGTCAAGGTTGTTTGTGGGTAGTACAGGGCTTTGTAGATTCTAGGAGCTCAAATACAGTTGAATGAATGGATGAGGAACTTCAAATTCATTGGCATTGTTCATATTTAGTTGTGAATGTTTACCTATTTTCTTATACTCTATGAACCATAACTATCATTATCCTTCAGGGTTGAGTTATACAGTCATTTTAATTGATAATGTTTAGAAAGATTGCAAACACTTCTGTCAGGTCTTATTTTTATTTATGTCCCCTTCTAGTATCCATGCTGTGTTAATAAATTTACATATTTACATAGAAACTGTGTTTCCAAAACAAAATATGAAGTTCCCAGAAATAATGTCAACATGCAGAGATACCTTCCCTCCACAATAAATGTGTTATAATTTATAGATAATTATATTTATACAATGAGTCAATTCTGGTGGCTTCTTTAACAGCTAATAATAGAGGGATCTGAAATGACTTTTTCCTTTACCTTGAGCCTTTGTATCCATGGTAGAAAAAAGAGCCTGCTCATTGGCCACTTATGGACACACTTTTCATGCAGTGAGACAACCCTTCCCTGTTCTTCCCTGCCCTCAGAATGCTATTGCTGAGTACCCTGGACAGCCAACCTTGGGTCATCCTAAAACCTCTTCAAGACTAGAAGTTCTCTTTTCTGTTTTATAAATCTGATATTTCCAACCTCTATGACACTCAATGCAGGAAGCATCTTATAAGGGTGAGTCCATAATTCAAAGGAATAGAACTAAGAGTCCAGAAATAATTACGTGCATCCATGGAAGACATATACGAGACAGGATCCATTCACTAGAGTTAAGCAACCTTGGTGTGTCCATCAGCAGATGAACTATAAAAGAAAATGTGGAGTATATACAAAATGGGATGCTTAATGACCTTTAAAAAGGAAAAAATATGAATGAAAGTGAATAGGTTAAATAAAATAGGCCAGTTATTTGAAAATGAATACTATATGATCTTATTTACAAAAACAATCTTTAAAAAATCAATCTGATAGAAGCAAAGAGTAAAAAGTGATCACTAGAACCTAAGGGGTTGGGTGGGATAGAGAATTGGAAATATTTATCAAAGAGTATAAAACTTCAGTTATACTAGAGAAATAATTCTTCTGATCTATCATACAGAACGGTAACCAAAGATAATGAGAATATAGTGTACACTTCGAAATTGGCCAAAGAAATAGATTTTTAACTTTCTCATTATAAATAAAATGACAAGGTGGCCGGAATGTTAATTAGCTTGGGTTGAATCTTTCCACAATGTATACATAATCAATAGATCACATTTTTGGGCCGGAGGGTTAGCTCAGTGGTTCCGGCGCCTGCCTTGCAAGCGCAAGGTCCTGAGTTCCATCCCCAGTAACCACATACAATGCTGGGCGTGGAGATTCACGCCCACCTGCAATCAATACCCCATACCACAGTGCTGGGCGTGACGGCTCACGCCTGTAATCCCAGCACTCGGGAGGCAGGGACAGGCGGATTGCTGAGTTCCAGGCTTCCTTGGGCTACATAGTGTGCTCAGAGCCAGCCTGAACTACAAAGTGAGACCCTGTCTCAAAAAAAAAAAAAAAATAGATGACATTTTTACCTTTAGTATACAAAATTATTTGTCAACTAAAAGAAAATTAATAAAACATGAACAGACAAAAAGTTATGAGTTTAACATGAACATATACAGTATTTTGCATGCAGTACCTACATTTTATTAATAGAAATTAAATTTTTATAAATTATAAATTAGAACTATATGATATCCTATTAATATGTTATACTATAATAGATTATAGATGATTTTGTTGAAGGAAAGAATTGTGATCTTACAAAAGTGAATCAAATTTAAGAGGTTTTTTTAATCTTTAAATGGACTCTCACCTCAAAGTTGTGATTATCTGTGGAGAGTTTATTGTGGCATGGAGGATGAAATGTAGGTGCTCTACCCTTAAACTATATTTCCCCAACCTGAAAAATACCATTATTAAAATACCATTATAAAAATTCTGTGTAGTCTGAAGAGAAACCAGAGTAGGAAAAAAATAGTATATTTAAAAAAAAAACATTTTGACAGAAAAACTACTTCTTCACAAAGTCCTGTACACAAACATATAAAGTCTTTATATTTTAAAAATATAAGATGCTACAGTCTATCAAGAGTTTTCTAGATCCTAGGTCTTGTTTCAGTACTTTAGAAATTACCTTATTAAAGCTCACAACCACCATGAGCAGTTGGGATTTGTAACGACTGTTTCCCAGACAAGGAAACTCATCAGACAGACAGTGGGCTCTGACCACAGGCCACAGCCACAGCGCGTTTGCAGGAGAGGTGTTGTCCTAGTAGACGAAGAGCCTCCCCACAGCCGGGCTCCTAATAACTAATACTTGTCAATATGTTGTCATTGCAGGACAGCAAATAAGTAACTAAAAACATAAAATTGTAGAGATAAATGGGGGACCTTCGAGATTGTTTTAATTATCCTTTATCCTCTAAAACATTGATTGGGCTGATTCTTTTTCAGCTCTCACTTTCGTCAGAAACAAACTCAGTGTTATATAAAAATATGATCACATTTCCCAAAGGCAAGGCGGGCAGGGAAAGCCAGTACTGATGATGTGAGATTGGATACTCAATAGCCTGAAGCCAGACTTGAATTTCAGGTGGAGTCACTTGTCTGTGGAGACAAATATCATTGATGGTAAGAGTTTTTAGACCTTAGCTTCAGATGCCGAGTCCTGAGTAATGACTCCAAATAGTGGCTGACATCCTGAGCTCTACAGCCATGGCAGGAAGCCTAAGAACAAGATGACTGATTTATACATGGAGACTCAGCAGCCTTTGCCATGATGATTTAGGGCAACTAAGTCTCACCTCCTTTTTTTCTCTGAGATTTATGGAAACTATTCTTATCTTTGAAAGCTTTTTTTTAACATGATAGAATAATGCTTAGGTCTAGTGACATTCTAATTTCAGAATTAATTCAGAAAATCACATTTGTGAGCCTAACATTTTCCGTAACAGAACATATGTAAAGAATTATACTTTTTAAAGTGCAATAAATTATCTCTCAAAATGTGTTTAACCAGGTCTAAACAAGTAAAACCTAAATATATAGTTTTCAAAATACTGTAGCTAGATTGTGAAATCTATTTTTTTTTTCCTATCTGGTTTTTGGTCAGTTGTTAAATTCTTCTTGGAGAACAAGGAAATAGTTATGTGTATATAATTCTTAAAAAGAAAATAACTTGAAATTCACATGATAACATCCCAGTTACTTAATAATTAAATTTGCTCCTATTCCTCCAGGGGAAAAAATTGGAGAGATATCTTCTTATATAAAAATTGGAGAGATATCTTCTTATATATAAGAATTGGAGAGATCTATCTATATGTATTGATATGTATATCAAGGCTTTATATCAATATATATATATATATCAAGACTCACATATAACATATATATGATATAGATATATGTAATATATAAGTATGTGCATATGCATACATGTGTACATGATATATAAGTATATGTATCCATATATATAAATTTTAACATTAATAACTGGTGTAGAGATGAATTTAAGTGGGCACACTTTCTTTAAAACATCATGATACAAATGACTAAAAATAGAAAGGAAATGATTAGAATTAGTCAGAATCCTCTTTTGTTCTATTTTTGTGATGAATTAACAAAGAAGCTAGCCTCTCATAAAGGATATTTCAATCTATAGGTCAGTTGAAGTGAATTTGAAACTAGATGTTCTTCCCATTTCTGATTCCTAGTGTCTTGGACTTAGAACTCTTTCCTGCATTTGAAAGCCTGCCTCTATCCAGGGCAGCACATTACCACTCCCCCTGATCAGGGCAGGTGTCGATGGTTCTTAGACACTGCCCAGATCCAAATCTCTCAGCCCTGATAGTGTCTACTGTGGTGAACTCCAGCCAGCCTGGTACTGGGGTTATGTAACAACACGATATCAAACCATTTCCGGTGCTTATTTGAAGTTGATACTCACTGGTCAGTTGTTTGATAAACTTACAGAACAACTGTTCTAACTTTAAAATGTCTGCGGACAGGTGTCATGGATGAACCATCCGAGAATGTCAGACTACAACAAAGCATTATTTGCAAAGTTAAAACACTTTAACGATGTTATGCATGGAACACAGTCTCAAAGCCTGTAGGTCACCTGATCAAGCTATCTAATTCAAAAGTTTCACCAGCGTTCACTGCAGGAGAAAACAAGGAGAAAGAAGACAGTATTTATGAAATCTGAAAACTTGGGCTTAAACCCTAGCTCTAGTTCCTTCTCCTTTTGTGATCTCCGAAAGCAATTCCTCCACATGTAAGTACTTGAACATGGAGCAGATGTTTCATCAATAATTGAATGAATAAACATCTCGGTGATATCAGTCTATCTCTTGGGGTTGTATTTGCATTTTAAAATCCATTCTCTTCTCTCAACTGTATTTTCATGTGCTCTGTACTTTCAGTCTGGGACTGTCTTTGCTCCCTTTTCCACCATTGTACCTGGTGAACTAGCAGCTGACCAGGGAACTTTCTCCTGAGAAGAGCTTCCTCCCCAGGCACCTGCTCCCTATGCAAGATGCAGGTCTGTACTGGCCGTGGCCACATCAGTCCTGTGGTGTCATCTCAAGTCTTCACCTATATCTGGCTACAAGAGTGTGAGTGACTTGAGGAATATAACATGAAACTGTGTTTTATTCCTTTATTTATGTGCTTTCCTCAGATTCCAAGGGTCAAATTAATTAATCTCTCAGTTTAAAGAAAATTATTAGTATTCCCACTAAAATCTTCCTTCTTATCTGACTTTGTAATCACATGTATTTCTTTTATCTCAATAGCCATCTCTTATGTTCTTCCCCTGGGTGTGACTATGTGTGTTCTTTGTTTAAATGTAGTTTTCCAGATGAGCTGCGTTGTTTGCATGTTCTTCTTATTTAATGTCAATAAACTGATCTCTTTTTGTCAACACCACTTGGTTCATGACTGGCACATTTAATTTTCAGTCAGTTAAATAGGATTAGTGTGAATAAAGAAGTTAAGATTATTGGCACACTTTAGAAATACATTATGATCACTTTCGTCATTGAGAATTTGCACCTGTACATGAAATATCTTGATTCTTATTCTTTCCCATTCCCCTGCCCTCCCTTCTGCCCCTCCACCCTCCCTATATATGTAAGCATTGTTTCCATTTCTTTCCTTTTTACCTTCAAATTTTTTCTTTCCCTTCTTTGCTGCCCTCTTCTCCTTCCTCTTGGAAGATTTCCTTCCTATCTCACAATACCTGTTGTATATTTTGGACCTCATTTACACTTTTAATTCCTCACATTAGAGAAATTGTATGGCATGGGCACATCTGTGTCCTATTTCACTGTGAGAATGGCCTCAAGGTACATTCATTTAAATATCTCTAATTTATCATTCTATGTGTTTCATAATACTCCATTTTATTTTTTTAGGAAAACACACATCTTCTCTCTCCAATCTCCCATTGGTGGCCTTGGGCTATTTCCAAGATTTAGCTATTACAAACTGTGCTGCTATAAACATAGGCGCACATATCTCACTGTGCTATGGCTCTTTTAATTCTTTCATGCATATACCTCTCAAGGAAACAGTAGGGCCAAATGGGATCTCTAATCCTAGCTTTTTGAGAAAGCTCCACTTGAATATCCACAGTGGTTGTGCCAGTCTACAATCCCACCAACAGTGGAGAAGGGTTTCTTTCTCCCCACAGCCCCACCAGCATTTGTTATTGGTTGATTTCTGCAAAAAACAAAAATTTTAAGAAACCAACTTCTTTTTAACTCTTTCTCTTGTCTCATTATCAAGCAGCCCTGCTCACTTTAATCCCACTAATGCAATTAGAGACTAAATAGTACAGAGCTCCATCGTGAAGGACCTGCCTGCCCAAATGCCATGTCACCACAAATAAAGGAAATTATAACTGAGTTCAGAGGCCTTCCTAATAATTCCCACGCTCTTTAGCTTCCATCTAACCCTCTGCTCTCTCGGACTCCCAAAAGACCCTGTAGTAAGTAAAGCACAACTAACAACTTAATTTCAGAACACTCCTCCCTAACAACTGCAAGATATCCTGAATTCCTCAGAAGTGTTCTCAGCCACAGAGCCAAGCCCCCCCCCATACCAACCTCTTTAGCTCTAGTTCAAATCCCTTGCTCTGATTTTCACTGAGGTCAACCACCTACCATAGGAATGTGGCATTTTCCCTGGCCCTCTGTTACGACTGGGCAAAAATAATCCCTACAGTACTTTGGTGGTCCTTTAGAGTCTGAACAATTCCCATCGTTTCCTGCCTCTCTTAGAATCAGAAACCCTGGACACAGCACTGTTTGAGTATCTCTCTTTTCAACTTTAAAAGGGGCTGCTGCTTTTCAAGTGTGAGGCGTTATATAATTTGATGTCACATTTAGAACAGTTCCACTGGAAAGTTTTTGTGATTATTGCTACTGACTGAAATCAGAGAAGATCTGTAGTGTAATTAGTGGATCATTCTAAACTGAAACCCATTTATTTACCTATACTGGTTAAAATAGTTGACACCCTATCGTGTCAGTTAATACAAGGAGCAGAAAGACTATAACCTGTAATACAAGATTTCTTTTTTGTTTTTTTTTTGTTTTTTGTTTGTTTGTTTGTTTGTTTTTAATTGAATTCTTTATTGGTACATTTTATATACAGCTCACAATCACACTCAACATTGGGGAATTTGGACCAGTATATGAGACAAGTTAATTCTCATTTTTAGCCATATCCCTACTCACCCCCAACTCCCCACCTTTTAAATACATGCTATTTCTTTTTCTTTCCAAGTCATATTTATTCTTTCCCCTTATTATGCTCCCCTACTACATTCCCTTTGAATATTTCCTATTTCACAAAATCTATCATACATTCTAGAACTCATTTACATCTACAGGTTTTCATACCAGAGAAAAGATATGACATTTACATATCTGTGATCTATTTATTTCACTTATTAGTGTGTCCTCAAGGGGTATCCATTTACACATAAATGAAGATTTCTTAAAAGAAGGGGTCATAAGCCTGATAATTTCTCCTTTTAATGATTGAAGTTATCCTATCCTTAAAGTTAGTAAAGAAAAAATTGAAGTTCTTCATTAATCATTGTAGCCAAAATGCAGTTCTTCCCATCAAAGTGCCTATACTCAATATTATTGAGGTGACTGAAGACAAAAATCTGCCCTCCAAATATTGTGCCATCACTGACCTAGACAGTATACTTTTTCTTTTCCCATTCCTGAGGTTTCCCTGCTTAACACTGTCTTTTTTAAAGTACAAAATACATGTCTAACCAGTTCATCTAAGGGATATTTTAACCATGTTGTCACAGTAGTTCCTAACCTCTCTCCCCAAGACCTAAACAACATATTCCTTTGATTTCTACTCTCTGCTCCATTATATGAATGACATTTTATTAAAATCAAATCACTTGCAGGATATTTAGCTCAGTGGTTCCAGCACCTGCCTCGCAAGCTAAAGGTCGAGTTCAATCCCAGTAACCACATACAATGGGTGTGGTGACTCAAGCCCACCAGCAATCAATACCACATACCACAGTGCCGGGCATGGTGGCTCACGCCTGTAATCCCAGCACTCTGAAGGCAGAGGCAGGAGGATTGCTGAGTTCAAGGTTTGCCTGTGCTGCATAGTGAGCTCAGGGCCAGCCTGAACTACAAAGCGAGACCATGTCTCAAAAAAAAAAAAAAATCGAATCACTAGGCAGACAGAGATGCCATGTGATCCAACTCCTACCCAGAGACTGTGCTGTCATCCCCACAAAAATTCAAACACTGGCAACTTCTATTAAATTCCACATCAGTAGCTAACAGTCTTGTCTACAAGGACCCTCATTATAGACAGAAAAGCACTATGGGGGCTTCCACTTGGCAACAACTGCTGAGTATTACCATGAAGTCTGGGGCACTCATGATTTTGTTTACATGAAAGCCAACCTCTCTGAAAATTTCTACAGGGATCAAACTGACTCACTTATAATACATTTACCAACAGGCTTAGTCAGAAAAACCCGATTTTAGGGGACATATTTGAACCTAAATTTCCACCAGCTAGAAATCAAACTATACTATGCAGGCTATAAGGGATGGATGAGGAATCTAACTTCTCTCAAGTACTCCAAGACTAGTTCTATATAAAGTGTAGACTATCAAGTAGGAAGATAAACAATTCCACTTGATAAATGAAAATCACATTAAAAGAGAACAATGGAAACAATACACTATTCTACTATGATAAAAAGCACACAATACTTTTCTTAGTTGTAACTCATATTAGAGGGAATGAAAAATGACCAAAAGTTATGAGATACAACCACGCCTCATTTTGGTGGCTCTTAGTCTTGTTATTACTGGTCATGCTGCTTTCATTGTTTTACAATCCAGAATCTCTAACTCTCCAAATAAGCCTTTGTTTTCATCTGCTAATGACAGGATTTAAATGCTGCTGAGTTTTGCTAATGCAGGCTCTGCTGCCCAAAAACCTTACTTGCCCATAACCAAACAACAACCAAGACAAAGGACCCATAAAGATTGGTGAAATTACAAGGTGTACCGACAGACTAATATTTGTGTTCCAATGAAAGGCGCAGATATTTTAATTGATAGGTAACCTAATATTATATTAATGATATACATTTAAATCAGGCTATATGATTTAAAACCTGTGCACAACAGTATCTCTCTCATCACCCAGTTTTGTATTATTGACAGCTTTGAGAGCCAGCTACCCTCAATTGAGATTTTGATCCCGCCAGTAAGATTCCCTACTTTGGTTCAAATAGAGCAATATTGTGGATCTTAGCATGAGATGTAGCCACAAAGTTCTTGACTTAAAAGCCATTTCTAAATCCAGTTCCCAGGGCCTAGCATAGCATGCAAATTCTACAAATGCTTCAGTCTTACTATAACACTCTGGGTCAAACAAAATATTTCAACAAAAATATAAATCATTCATGGGTTCTTTGTGGGAAGGATAGCCCAGTACCACTCCACACCACCTCATCCTCATCATTAGAGACCACTTCGTTCTTTTGTTCCAACCAAATACCAAGAGTGCCAACTACACTCCTGGAAAGCCTCACCACCACAGAAACCACAGACTCTTAGTTTTCCAATAATTAACGAAACTGCTGAGTCCTGCTTTAAAAGGAGGGAATCAACCAAGCTGGAGCGATTTACCAGACTTATTTACTCACCGCTCCTATTGTAAAACTCTTAAGTTCTGTGCCGTATGACTGTAATTCAAACCTATATTATATTAGGTTCAAGGCCCAAGAGAACAAACTCCAACATCTCCATAATCCTCCCAGGACTGAGGTTCCTGCTAATATTACTCACCTCCCTGCCCAAAGGGTAACTGTACCAAAGTCTCCACACTGTGTGTTCTCACCCTATGTGAAGAATTCTGCTGGCCTCCTGCTACGCAAACCATTCAGTCCCTCCATTGTCTTCACCTCCCCCTTTTGCATTTCCCCACTTCCTTATCAACCTCTCCTGTTTAACCAAGTCTAACACACTTGCACAGCACGAGACTACACAGCAAGTAGAATACATTGTCCTAGCCTCTTGGATCACTACTCAAATATCATATATTTATTTTTAATTGAGGTTTCCTCTTGTGCATTATCTACAACTGTTGAAATTACCATCTGTCTACTTCCAGGAATCATGCACTACACATCTGTCCAGCTGCCTGCCCAAGATGGAAAATAGCAATTAAACCCCCTCCCAAATGGCCACCTCCTTGTATCTGGGGTGCCCCCTAATGGCAGTGGAATGGCTGTCATGATTTCTCAATACACACCATAAATGAGCTAACTCGTGGGCAACCCAATACTACTACCGTACGCCCACTAGAATTCCTATTTTTCTCCACTCCCATTCTTTAGTCATTTCCATTACTTAAAATCAAGCACAGTTTTCCAACCTGAAGACAACTGTACAGGACTCTTGTGGCCCAACATACAAGGGCACATATCCTCTCCTTTGTCCTTCCATTACCTTCAAGCCAGAAGTTACATGGAGGCATTCTGATCTTTCTTGACCTTTCCATTTATATAAACATTAATCATTCCTCTTGATGTCAGCCAAGCATCACTGATCTGTCACTTCCTTGCTTATAATACTAGGATCCACCTCTACATTGGGACTTGCTAGAACAAACAACAAAACTGTTGTTCTAGTGCACAATGGTAAAAAACCATTGTGCCTATTGGTATGTGAAGCACAATAAACACTGGGTCTACCAAGTCAAGGTCAGGGCACTCTGGCAAAAATGGTTTGTACAATAAATTTTCATTAATTATATATTAGTCAAAGTATATTTGTAGCATTGATTTTTCATGTAGGTTAACACCACCAATCAAGTGCCCACTGTAACAAAAATTCTGGACACAAAATTGTCATAAAATCACAACTCACACCTTTAACATGCTCTGTAATTCAAATGCAGTGCTACTGCGTCCCTGTCCCCTCGACACCTACTACTGAGCATGACCGATGAACGCTCCTGGCTAACTCAAAGCACATGGGGAACCTACTTATAAACCAACTCTCAGGAAATCTTCATATTTCTAGTTGGTCTTTTCCTTATTACTAACATAATAAAATGTATGCTCATTTTTTTAACCCTTAGAAAAATTATGATCTTCCCTTGGTCAGACACTGTCCTGTAATCTCTGTAAGTCCCTACTACTCAGACCATTCAAATATTCCAAATAGTTGAGCTCCAAGCTCATTTCACAGTAAGTATTCAATAATTATATATATATATATATGTGTGTGTATATATGTATATATATATATATATATGAGTCATTTTGTTTTTCATTTATTATGCTGTCTTGATTCACTTTTGAGTCCTTGGCTAGAAGCTGGCCAGTTCCCTTTCTTGAGTAGCTGATTAAGTCCACACCCCATCTACTTCTCTTATCGGGTTCTCATACTTCGGGTTCACTGTGTACCTGTACTAATCACTTTGGGGCCAGGCAACAGAAAAGTAGGGACTGCCCCTTTCCCCTGGAGCCCCCCAAAATTATGCAAATCAGCCAGTTCAAGGGGTACCTGAAAACGGGTAACCCCACCCTGCTCACCACATATAAGCTGCTTCCCAGAGCTGGACTCCAGCTGCTGGTACCCTGTCTTCAGGTACAGCCCCACACGCGGCCCCGGCCTGCTGCTGTCTTCCCTGTTCGGGACTGTAAGTAACCGAGTTCTGCTTTTGTCTAGCCAAGGGCTCCTGGGTCTACCCACCAAAAGTATCTCTAGCTCTTATAAAACGAACTCTATCAATGTCTCAATGATGCAAAGTATAAGATCTAACTTTCTAAAGCTTTTATGTTTAACAAGTAAGTCTTTATAAATCTTGAAATTTTGGTATAAAAGAATGAATTATTATTTGTCTCTATTATTTGATTGATGTTTGGGTTAAGGTTAATTCCCCTAAATAATGTAACTGACAGATTTACATTCCTTTAAGTATAAAACAGTATTAGTTACAAAGAATATCTGAGTCTCTCAAAGTTCTCAAATGCTTGACATTTTAGTCTTTTACTTACTTGATAGTTTTATTTAAAAGGGGGAAACTTTTGGAAAAAGGTATATATGAAATAGGTGCAATAAATTATCTTCTCAAAAACATTCTAATACATTGTAAAGAATTTAACATGGTGGCTTGTGACTTAGTCCCTGCTACTCAGTACTAAGGTGTAGAGTTACCTGAATTCAGTACTTCAAGGCCAGACAGATGAATATAGCAAGACCCTGTTTCAAAACAAAACACAGCATGTGATTAAGAAAATTCTCTCATGCATAAACTTAAAAACATATGGCTCACATACTTAATTTTCTAACATAGTAGGTCTATGACATGTTTCAAATACCCTAAAACACAATCACAGCTTATTCCAAATTATAGAATAAATTCCTTAGCTTTAAATGTGTTTAAGTTTTAAATGTGTTAGATTCTATTTAACAATACTATAGTTTTTCTGTCTTCTCACAGAAGTACAAGGTAACTTACTCAAATAAAGATGTCTGACCCCATTGGGCTGAGAGTGCTGTATCAAAAATCAGGGCCCAAGGGCCGGAGGGTTAGCTCAGTGGTTCCCGCGCCTGCCTCACAAGCACAAGGCCCTGAGTTCGATCCCCAGTAACCACATATAATGCTGGGCGTGGAGACACGCCCACCAACAATCAACACCGCATACCACAATGCCGGACGTGGTGGCTCACGCCTGTCATCCCAGCACTCGGGAGGCAGGGACAGGA
>PVIC010011145.1:0-41922 GCA_004025085.1 Thryonomys swinderianus
GACAATCTAAATTTTGCTATCCTTTTAATAAGTGGTCTTCCTATTACAAGGTTAGGATGAAATATCCAAGAAGTTGAATTTGAGGATCGAAAGCCATATTCATAGAACTAGAAGTTCAGATGAGGCCCCGTGAGGGAAACCAGAAAGTTACTAAGTGAGGGCAGAACCTGATTTTCCTTGTCGTTGCCTGTGTATCCTGAACAGGTGACATCAGTGATAAAGTTCAGAGGTTGTTGTGGTTTAGATGTAAAAGTCTCACGTATTCAAAGGTGGCATTTGGAGTGTGATCGGGTAGTTAATAGATTGGCTCACTGATGAGTTTGTAATTGAATATGCTATTACAACGTGGGGTCTTTTGGAAAAGGGCGATCCTAGGAGCGAGACCCGGATGGGTATACTCTTGTCCCTAGCTCCTGTGTTTCCTCGCTGCTTCCTGTCTGCCATGGACTGAGCAGTTTTCTTTACTTAGTCCTTCAACCCTGATGTCTCCGTGTTGGAGCCAACTGGCCATGGACTGAGTCCCTGAGCAATGGAGCCGATTAAACCTCTTCCTTTTGATTTGTGGGTGTCAGGTAACGATGCCAGTGAACAGAGAGCCGATTAAAGCAAGGTGCTGATTTGATGAAGTGTGACAGATAGCGATTTCCTTTCCCTCCACGTGTGCACTCCCCAAAACTTAAGTGTAGGTTGGCTTTCCCAGCAGAGTTTGCCATTTTCTGTCACTCAATCATATTCTTTCCCTACGACCTGCAACAGCTGCTCCTTTACCAATTACACCATTTCTTCCTGATAAATTAAAAACAGTTCTAATTAAATGCTATAATGAAACTATCAATCTATGTTACTGAGGCAGAACTTAAATGTAATTAGTTATTGATACTGCAAAGCAGGTTTTTGTTAGACTGGGAGTAGGACCAGAGACTGACTCTAGGACGTTTGCAAGACACATGGTCATGGTTGAAGATACTTAAGTGATTTACCTGGTTGTTTTCCAAAAGGACATTTGTTATGTTAATATGAACCGTGGCAGTAGTATAATTACATTATTATGAAATAGAGTACAAAGGTTCTCAGTACCAGCCTGAGACCTAAAGGAACAGAACACAGTATTTTCCTCAGTTAATCTTTTTTTTTTTTTTTTTTTTTTTTTTTGAGACAAGGTCTGGTTTTGTGGTTCAGGCTGGCTCTGAGCTCACCATGTAGCCCAGGCAAGCCTTAAACTCAGCAATCCTCCTGCCTCTGCCTCCGGAAGGCTGGGATGACAGGTGTGAGCCACCACGCCCGGCACTGTGGTATGTGGTACTGATTGCTGGTGGGCGTGAGTCACCACGCCCAGCATTGTATGTGGTTACTGGGATCAAACTCAGGACCTTGTGCTTGCGAGGCAGGCCCCAGAACCACTCAGCTATATCTCTGACCCCTTTCCTCAGTTAATCTTAATAGTAAATAAATCTTATGCAAAGAGCAATTCACTTGATAAATGAACAAAAATCTTCGAGGTATAATGAACAATTTTTTAGTCTGGTTTCCATTTTATTATGAAGAATAAATGATTGCAAAAACGATTTGGAAGCTAGAATAATCCCTTATTTTTAATTCTGTGCATTTCGTCTCTGATATTCATCGTACACTGCAAGTGCTAACGGATTGGTCATAGAATAAATGCCTTAGTGCTTAGGGTAATTGTAGTAGATACTCCAGCAGTATTCTCCATAACACTTTATTAACATGAAACATCAGTAATAAGAGCATATGTATAAAGATAGCTTTCTTTTACAAACTCTAATATACATATACCAGAATTATAAACATATATAAATGAGAGTGAAAAGCTATTAACATACTGAGAGGGTATTACTACATTTTCTGAAAAATACTATGAATGCCTAACGATTAAAATGTTTTTCTTAGTTCCAGTGATATGAACATGAATAATATTAGCTTGCTTTACATACAAATACTCTAAAATACTGTATGATTATTTGTGTGTCCAGTAACTATAAAATGTTTTGCACTGCAGAAATTTAATTTAACCAGTAAAGGACTTTGAAAAAGTTACCTGGAACTTATGGCTCTTAAGTATGATGTGAAAATAGTCTTCAGCTATTCATTCAGAGATCATTCTTAGTCCTACTAAAGGGCCTTCTGCAGAGAAAAGGACAGCCCTTAATTTCTTGGTCTTTCTGATTCTTACACCTGTGTACCAGAAACCCTGCCACGGCTACCTGCAAGAAATGACGGGCTCCTCCATCTCTACTGATGGAATATTAATATTAATGACCAGAAGTGGGTATTTGTACCCTTCTTCAGAACCTGTGTGCTCAAGTACTTGTAAGTGCAAGAGTTACTATGGCATTTCTGCATTCTCCTGACATGGGCCCCAGGTGATATAATTTCTTTAGGAATAATCACTTTCTAAAAGTTGTAAACGACCAACAGATGAACAATGTGTAAGGCGTGTTGGCACATGTTGACTGCATAGAGGTAATATAGGAGACCATTTGAGCTCAATACACAAGGCTACAGTCTCTAGATGCTCTTGAAATATTTTCAAATAAAATACAGTATATTATAATCTAAATTACAATTTTATCAAGTTATTCATAAACCAGTGCACATTTCAGTCTTGCTTATAATGAAAGTAAAAGCAAATTTTAGGGCACTGCGAGACATGAGAAAGACTTATACACATGGTCCCATTTTAGTAACAGCTTCTTTGTGAAGGTATTTATTAATACTAATAAAAAAGTACTGAATAGATTGTCTTGATTTGGAAACCATTACTTTATAAGGGAGTTTGAAAAAAAAACTTAAGATACAAGATTTATCAAGACAAATCCAGAGGGGCCAGTACTTATACTGCATATTTTTGATAGAGACAAAAATTAAACATTTAACAGTGAGGTCTACTGAAGAGAACAGGTATTTATTTACAGTCATATCTCAGAGTATACTACGAGGTCTGTGGAAGAATATGCAGTAGAAAAGAATGCCTTGTTAAAAGTCTCACTATTTTAAAGAGATTTAAAGTTCAGTTCTGTAGTGTTGCTCGGAGGCAAAGAGATCAGAAAAATCAGTGTCTTTTATTCCAATTTATGCTAACTTCTTCCACCTAACCTCAAGTTATGCTAATTTTCTTCCATATAACCTCATAGACATTTTTCCTGTTTCTTGTGAAGTGTTTCAAATATTAAACAATGTGTTTTTCCACCTCTCCTGATAATTCCAGCCTCGTGAACTTCCTCAGACAGTGAGGGTGTCTTGGGATAGTGCCTTGGGAGAGGGATGTGGGAAGCCAAAAAGATAAAAGCAGCTCCCGGTCTCTTTCTGGTTGAAAGCCTGAAGCACTGAATGTAATTGAGAGAGATCCAGACGTAGACAAGAGTGTTCCGAGAGCCAGAGTGAGGCAGGAGGAAGGATCTCTGCCTGTGGGGCCAGCCCTGTGCCCTCCTCGCCTCTACCCTGTTACCGTGGATACTGCAAATAGTGTCCGACTCTCTCTTCTCACCTCAGTGGTGTTGGCTGCTTTTCTGCCATGCTTTTCTCTATTTAAGATCAACTCCTAGGTTTAAGAGGAATGTTTTTTGCCGCAGTGATGTCTTTTCATCTCAGCTCAGAAGTCTACACATATACCCACTCTCTTTTAGATGTTTTTCCTCTCTAGAGTGAGTGTACCTAACACACACACACACACACACACACACACACACACACACACACGGTATTGTGGCTTGTATCTAGATGTCCCCTGAAAGCTCGATGTGTTTTGGGGCATGACCAGATTGTAGGTGTGTGATTCTGGCCTAGTTTAACATAATTCTGAGTGCAGGTGACAAATCTACTGAAGAGAGAAGACTCAACGTTGGATGTAGGTAGCACCAACCAATAGGCTAGCAGATTGGATGGAATGAAAAGGGAAGGAAGGAAGGCTCCCTGCTTTCTGACTATCATGATGTGGACAGTTTCTCCTTTGCTGTTAAACTCTTCCCTGCTATTCTGACATGAAGCCATGTCTATGACTATGGACTGAAATCTCCTCAAACTGTAAGCTAAAATAAACCTTGTCTACTTTAAATTCTGGTTTAGTGGGTATTTTGTTCCAACAATGAGAAAGTAAGGCACAAAAAGAAAAAGTGAAGAACACACAAAAACCTTTCTAATTATTTTTTACTCAATTTACCATGAGAAGAGCCACTTCTAATTGGAAAATCATCTATTCATATTATGATACCTTTCTTTTACATCAAATTGAATTTGATAGGAAAATAATAAAATGCAGGGATGTCACTGGGTGCATAGTAAAATAAGATCTGAGGAAAAGAGGGAGAATTTTTCCCATTTCTCAATAGAATCAGATGTTTTTCCTTCTATTCTTGATTTCATAAGTAGCTTTAATGGTATTAACTAAATGTATGTATGAATAATTGAGTTTACATGAAAAATTTCTTAAGTGAAATTTATGCCACAGCTCTTTATCAATCTTTACAACACCCTTCTTAACAACCTCCTTTAACAAGTGAAAGAACTCTTTTCATCCAAGCTTAGCCTGATAATAAAAAAGCAGTTAAACATTTTTCCATTCTTCTAATATTTATAGGATACCCACTGTACGCAACCACTGTGCTGTCAGGCTTGAGATACAAGTATAAACAAAATCCCTCCCTCAAGGAGTTGAATTCTTTTGGAAAAGATAAGGCCTTTATACATGTGTAATGATAAAGAGTAGCAAATGATAAATTCCACAGGAGAAACACAGATAAATGGTTGTGGATGTGAAAGGCTAGGGAGATTACAGAACATAACAACACTCAAGAATAGATATGAATTGTTCCATTCTAAATGTAAACATTGTGAAAGTGTATGTATTTATTTAGTGTTTCTGGAATCTATCTGACTACATTATTCTTCTTCACTCTGTTTTGCAAGATGGTGTACAGATGCCTTCATGTGTTTCCAAGTTTGTTTATTACTTGAGAAACTTTCTCCAAGATCTCCCTCATGCCAGGGCAAACGTACCCAGGGGTGATTGTTGTGCTCTGTGTGGAAAGCACCATTTTAGAGTGCTAGGGAATCTGAGACTTAGTAGGACATAGAGTACATTAACTATAAGGAATTGTTTTGGGTATAAGGTAATCATTAAGTTTGATGAGAACAGGTGGGGATATAACATTTTGGTACATTGAATCAGGAATCTGTCTTCCAAATGTAACTATCTATGAGAGAGGTTTTATAACCTGCTTGTAAGGTTTTCTTTTCTGATTAATGTTCATGAAAATTTTATGATTTCTATTTGCTTCTTGAGCTTGAGGAGTCGGAATGCTTGGCATTCAAACACCCTGTATTCAGAGGGTATTTGAAACATACAGAATGAAAGACTTTTCCAACAGGAGACAGATGGCATGATTTGTTTTGAGGGGCCATGTGTTCCTGGCTAGCCAGAATATGCTGATTTCCTTTGTCGATTGCTCCCTACTGAAACGGAGTTTCTCTTCCAGCAAAAGGATTTGAGGCTTCAACGTCAGGTTTGGCTTGTATGATCTGCACTCATTACAGTTAAATTTACTTCAGTGTGCACAAGCAAAATTTTGCTAACCTTAATTTAAGAAAAGAAATTTATCTGTTTATGTAATGGAGAAGGCCAGCGTTTGAACCACTCAGATGTAGAAATAGGGGTTCTAAATTTTTCATCAGTTCTGGGAGTTTCATCATCTCAGCAGAACTGGCCCTTGTATTTCTTTTCTTTGCAGCTTCCCCCTGGTGGACTCAATTCTAACATGAAAGAATCAACTCCTGTGCTAGTCCTGAGGCATACTCTAGTGGTCCAGAAGTAGGTCCTGTATCCATCATGCCTTCACCATACTGGCAAGGGAAATTTTTTGCAGACTGGTATCACCAAATCGCTCAAGCCAGGCTTGAACCTGCAATACTCTTGCCTCAGCCTTCTAGGTGACAGAGATGACAGTTGTGCAACAGCATGACCACGTTCTTTGGTATTTTTTTATTTGGGGCCAGCTACTTACCTAGTAGTGATGAGGGTTTTGGACTTATCGCCACACAAAGAACTAGTAATAATTCTAAGCATGTAACTCTTGTAATATACGGGTAGTTTGTGTGTGTATGTGTGTGTGTGTGTGCATGCACTACACACGTGTGCATATAGTACAGGAAGAGAAATTCATTAGCGTATTAACAAAATTTATAAAGGATCTTTGTGTATATGTCCATATATATCTCCCCCAAAATAATGTAAATAGTAACATGTGTAAGACACTGGTAATTCATGAAGTATGCAATATTAAATAATGTAAATTTTGTATTTTTGTTTATCTGAACTTTCTTAGGTTTCTAAAATCATGGACTGAAATTGACATGCTAAATAGATATTTTAGAACTATGTAGGTGAAATAAACTACATAACGAAATTGGTGAACTATTATTTGAAGTAAATCATTCTTTCCTCCATTGATAGCCAACCTGACCCTGATAATTGAACTGTATTATTTTTGGGTGATAATGAATGGAAACTGTTCTGCTTTGACTTATAGCCTTGCCCTCTGAGTTTTCCACTGTCCATCATACTAAGAGTAAGCAAAAACAATCTTTCCATCAATGTATTCTTTCTCATAACTGAACTTATGTTTTGGCTATACTCTGCATCTAGATATTTTGTTCTTACCTTTAATAAACAACAATAACAACAGAAATAATGATGGCAATAATAATGCAATGGCTATTATTTACTAAGCAGCCATGTTTGTGTTATAACAATATTTTGTTGACATTATCTCATTTATTTCATAAAACAACTGTGTCCTTCATTTATTTACTGAATGAATATATATTTATTGAGCAAATACTTCCCTCAAAGGAGGGAGCTGAGAGGTGGATATTTTATTATGGGGGTGAGTTGTCTGAAAACAACAGGCAATAAAGTTAAAGAAAGGTAGTGTACAGTAGAGGTTCTGATGGAGGAGGGAGATATGCATGCTTGGGAAGGATACTTTACCCTCATTTTGGGTTGTTGTCCATAGGAGAATTAATGGACACTTGTTTTTAAGATTAAGGTCACATTTTCTGTTATGGTATGATAGATTCTACAAAACTCACGTGTTGGAAACTTTGCCCAATAGAGGAGAATTCAGAGGTGGGTGTTTTGAGAGTTGTTTGTCTCATGAGGGCAGAAAATTCAAGAGTCATTAATGCATATAGAAAGGGTTTTGAGGATGGATTTTTCTATTGCTTTTGTACCTTTTACTGTGTGAGGACAAACTAAAGAGACCCTCCCAGGATGCTGGCATTTTGGATTTCCTAGACTAGAGAATGATGAGAAATAAGCTTCTGTTCTTTATAAATTGTCTGGAGTATTTTTTTGGTAGCAGTACAAGACAGACTAAGACACTTTCTTTTAGCTAAAGCTTTGATCTACATTCTGTGCCCGCTTTTGCCGTTAACTACGGGATGATCTAAAAATCCATTCCTGCTGTAACTCTAGTTTCTCTTCCTATGACTTGCAAATTATGGTGCTTACTTTTAACAGTTCAAAGTAAGAGCTTTGCTATTTCAGAGTTCTGAGTTTAGAACTGCTATACACTATCCAAGTAATATTGCTGAAATAACCTTTCTAAGACTCAATTTTCTTATTGTCAGAGTCAACTTTGTACAGTTATTAATACCATTTTAGTGAGTCCTATATTAGAGTGCTGTACGAAAATCAGAATAGTGCAGTGGTTAATTACACAAAGTGAAATTATGTCACTGAGTTTAAATCCTAATCCTACCTTCTGCTAGCTGTGAGTCTGTAGCCAATTGGATTTAACTTTATTTCCTCATCTGTCAAATGAGGAGTTAATGTTAACAGTTCCTATGTCAGAGTAATATTATGAATATTATGAGTTAATTTATTCTGAACACAGGATGAGATGCACCATATATTCATGATTACTCTTAATATCTAAGGGTCTTCTTGTGGCTAGTTGGGGGCTAAAAAGGTAAGTACCTATTTAAAAAGCATTTGGTATAATGCTGCTTCCTAGCAGCTTGACATGAACATTGCAAGCTACCAAGTACAGGCGATGATTCATCTCATTTCTGTCCTAAAATTGGAGATTTCTCCATTACCCTAAGGCAAATGGTTTCCATGATGAGATATCCAAATGAGCACTCTTTATGTGACTTATCAAAGTTTGACAGTTTATTTCAGGCGGTTCTTCACCATCTCCTGGATGATTTGTTTCAGTCGTCATTCCATGCGTGCTTGGTTTCTCCTCCCGGATCTTCTCCGCTCCTTGTGCTTTCTCCGTAGTAGCTCCAGCTCTCAACGTCGGGGAGCCCCCTGTCTGGCCTGTGAGCCTTTACTCTCTCTTTCATTTCCGTCTCCAAAGATGAACCAATGCAGACCCCAAACCAATGGCATCTGCTAAGCTGATATTCTCGACTTCTATCTTTAATTCTGACTTCTTCCTGGAACTCCGGATACTTCTGTTCTCTCTTTTCATGAGTGTCTGTAGGGCATCTCAAATTTAACATTGTCACAAATACAACTCTCAGTTCTGAGTTATTTTCCTCTTTATATTCCTTTGAACTAATCATTCATTTATACCAGACCCCCCCCCAAAAAAATTGTAAAATCCTTTCGCTTCTTTCAAATCACATCGAAACTCTGCTCAAGTTCTGCCAAGCGTACCCTCCATTTATTCACTCAAACAATTCATTATTCTCCATCCCTGGTAGTACCAGCTTTCCTCAGACGCTGAAACAGTTTCCGCCTGGCTAAGGGTCTTCCTTTGGCTCTTGCCTCCCTGCGGTCCACCCTGCACAGAGAAGACTGGATCGCTGTGCCTCTGCTTGAAGACCTCCCGCGGCCGCCCACCGCTGGCGGGCCAGAGCGCAGCCTGCTCTGTCTGACCTGTCCAGTTTCCTTCCGTGCCCCCGTGTCGGGCTCTTCTCCATTTCTCAGTCTCTTCAGGCCACGCTGACCTTCTTTCTGACCCGGGAATAAACGAAAACTCCTCGCTTTTTCACAGCTCTTGTCCTGGATTCAGTCCGTACCTCAAACAGTTTTGCCCAGAATCTTTATACTCATTATGTCGATCACATTTACACGTAAGCTCTTCAAAGATGCCACCCTGACCACCAAACCTAAAGCAGCTACACAATTTTTTCCTAAAATATCATTATCTTTGAATACTTCATAGAACATTTTTTCACTATCTGATAGGTTTTATCATGTACTGATTTCTTGCTTCATTTACTTTAAATCTATTTCACAGTAGGACAGTGGTTCTAGGGGTGTTTTTAACCTCTCTAGGTAATGTTAAGCAATGCCTGGAGATGTTTCTGGTTCATAACGGGAGGAATGCTGAATGCCCCAAGGTGGACCAAGGAGCTCCTTGTAACCGAGGATTATCTCCCCCAAAAGGCATAGAGTAAAAGAGGATCAAAAACCTGTCCAATCAAGCAAGAAGAGAGCAAGGATTTTC
Source organism: Thryonomys swinderianus (assembly GCA_004025085.1). Classification (NCBI taxonomy): domain Eukaryota; kingdom Metazoa; phylum Chordata; class Mammalia; order Rodentia; family Thryonomyidae; genus Thryonomys; species Thryonomys swinderianus. The sequence goes on from PVIC010011145.1 coordinate 9,480, forward strand.
CCTGCCTCATTAATGTTCTGTTCCTAGTGTCTAGAAAAGTAACAAGAATATACTGTCCGTAAATACACTGAATAGCTATGTATATGATCATAAGCTTTTTAAGATCTTAATAGGATTAAGAATAACTTCTGATAAATATGTAGGAAATCTCTGACTGAAAAGTTTTACTAATATTCTACACAGAAAAAAACCTAAATTGGTGGTATTTGACATTGCTGGGACAAAAAATTTGACTTAAGCAATGATGGTTATCAGATCTCCTGAGTCCAGCTGAGGACGTTTGGAGTCTTTGTGAACAATCTTAATCTACAGTGGTATGTTCTTTTTTGAAGTATCCCTCTCCTATGTAGGTAGCTGGCGGTTTCCATAAGCCCTTAAAATCAGACTATAGCGTCTTCCATTCCCCTTCACTATTTTAGAGCCATGTGATCTTTAGCAACTTCCAGAACTCTTCACCTTATGGTTTCTAACTTCTAAAATGTAGGAAAAGGGTATCTTCTATCCTTATGGAATTGTGTTGAGCATTACATGTGAGATAATTTTATATGTACACATATATATGTATGTATATATATATACATGTGTGTGTGTGTATGGCATTTACAACAGAACTCAGGTCTTAATCTATGTGTCTATGTGTCTCTTCGAATGTTAGTAGAAGCTGGTTGGGTCTCTTTTTGCTATCTAGGGGGTCTCTTGGAAACCTTAAGTACTTAGGGGGTAGCTCTCTGATGACAGAAATAAATGCCAGTAAGGATAGCCATTCACTGAGAAATACAGCAAGATAGGATTATAATTATATAGTTATATAATGCAATAGTAATAAGATGATGAGGAGAAAGATAGGATTGTCCATGTATTAACCTCCTCCCCAAAACCTTTGACTCAAGACTTAGGTGAGAAGACAGAATTCTAGCTCTCATGGAATCATCTCAGAGTCAGGGAAGTGAATTCTCACAGAAATGAGCCTCAGGTTGAGAGCTTTGCATTGCCTGTGCCATGGTGTCCACTGAGGGGTGCAGGGTCCCCATTCCTGGCTGCTCCGGTCCAACCCCTGTGGTTCTTCTTACTCAGACTCTTGGCAGATGGTATAAATCGATGGAAAATAATAGGTGGGAAATGGTTGTGTTCCTTGGAGGAGTTTCTGAGATAAACGGGAGGTCTTGTAGTTATTATATGACTAATGAAGGCTGTTTTCTCTCACTGCACTCGAATGCAGGAAGTATTATTGAACCTGGCCTTGGTCAACTGTGGTATTGATTTCCTTTGGTGATTTCAGATTCTGTTCTCAAGTAACCTTAACTAAAGACTTGAAATAGGAAAACCAATTAAAATTAGACAAAATGTGCACTGAACTTTAGACTTAAATTTTAATTAATGGATTTTGGTAAAATCTTAGGGTGGCTTCTCCCACTCATTTTTTTTTTCCTTATGCTTTTCAAAAATCCTTTTACTGTAAAGAATTGTTTTTACTATCCTGGTTCATTAATACATGGCAAATCATCTTTCTTTTTTAACAACTCCTTTGGAACATAGTTTACATACCATAAAATCCACCCACTTGAAATGATCACGTGGCTATTTGGGTGTAAAGAGTCATGTACCCATCACTGCAGCCCACTTTGAGAACATTTTCATCACCTTTAAGAAACCCTGTGCATAATAGCAGTTAATTATTATCCTCTTACTATCTCCAGGTAATTATCATTGTATCTTCTGTCTCTACAGATTTATTTATTGTGGCCATTTACTGCAAGTGGAATCATAAAGTATGTGGGGCTTTGAGTCTGACTTCTTTCACAAAGCATATTGTAAAGCAGCTCTATTAAGATTTCAAACTTTGGGCCAGATGTTTAGCTCAGTGGTTCTGGTGCCTCCCTGGCAAGTTCAAGGTCCCAAAAAAAACAAAACAAAACAAAACAAAAAACCCAAACAGCAACAACAAAAAACTTTAATTTCAAACTTTAAATTGTGGCAAAACCCTAGAATCATAAGTAATTTCCTATTCTGTTTTGCTTCTAAGCTGCTTGGGCTGTCCTTTTGAAGTCACTTTTCTGAAATATTATCTTGGTGGATGTTGGAAAGGGCCTTCATCTATTAACAGTTTTTGCCAGATTTTTTATCCATAGCTATGGCACTTACAACTGAACCCACTGCAAAACTACTAACTACTGAGAACCTGTTCTCCCTGAAGCAAACATACGAAACCTTCACAAAGTTCTCTCTCATCCACTCACAGTAAGATAGGTTTTCTGTTTTTCTGAAACCCTCTACTCGTTTTAGGTACCTCTTGTACAGGGTTAGTGTGTTTCTGCCTTGAAATTTCTGTTCATGCTCAGCTTTCTGTATTAGACCAGCAGCTTTCCAAAAATAGGATCTATGTCTAATCTATTTTGTATGTTCTCCAGTCCCTAGCTTTTTGCCTAGCATATATAACGAATATCTGCAGAATTGATTAAGTCCAGCTTGCAATTTAAATTGTCATCCCAGGCAATCTCAATAACTAAAATTTAAAGCATAATTATGGAACACCTGGAGAAAAGCAACCTATTTAAGGAAGATTGTGTGCTTGTACAGATTAAGACCCTGCTTTCACGCTTGATTACCTTCAGGGACAAGAAGTTAAAAATCAGTAAAAATGGCAAATGGCTAGAGATGGTGCCCTAAGAAGAAAGGTCACTGTTGAATGTGCAGTTTGTGCCTCCTAAGAAAAGAGGAGACGGCTCACATGCAGATGCAGCCAGTTACTGCTATTTGGGATGTGAACTGTTTCCATATCCTCTAATTCTCCCCAGAGAAAGTAGAGACTCAGACTTCATAGGAAGATGTTTCATCTTGCAAATGTACAAGCCAAGTATACGCCCCCGTTGACTTGTGGGCCAGTAGCCTGATACTCCTGGGAACGAGCTTTAAACACCTCTGTTTTTCTGAAGCGTGTGTATATGTGCAGATACTTGTATTTTGTGAGAAAACCATGAGCTGTGTTTATTTGGAGGTTGTTTTATCCACTGTTATGTCTTTGTGTTTTTCACTGAGGCTACTAAAGCAGAGAGAGTCATTAGGTGCTGAGCACAGTATTTGGATCATCATTTCCACAATGTTTTAAGAGTCTCCAAGGAAAGGTGTAACACAGCTGTAAGATAATTGCTGTTGTTGTTTTTAATGCCTCCTTTTTCACCTTTAAGACAAGCTTGTGAAATGGCTGGCTAACATATTTGCTGTTTATTGAAAAAGGCAGCCAGATCATTTGTGGCAGTGTCTTTGTGTTTATATTTCAAGGCTACAAAAATAGAAAGTATAGGTCCAAATCCAAATCTTTTCTTCTAGTGCATGGTGAAATGTATCTCACTTTTCTTCCATCTGATCACTCCTGGCATCGGTGTAATAAATATGGATTAGATAAGAGCACAAACACTAAATTTCTTGTGCACTGCTAACTCGTAAAATAAAATTGTTAGGTGTGGACCAGAAGAGAGCCCTTTCTGTAAACATATGACTACTTAAAGATGGATTTTTTTTACTGTACATCCTTTTATTTTTATGACACGATTTAATTCTCATTTTCCCCATTCCCCTACCCACCCCACAACCCCTGCTCCTAAATACATAAGCTTCGTTTCCCTTTTTAAAAAATTTTTATCTTTATTGGTACATTGTATATACATATCATATCATGATCACACTCGATATTGGGAATTTGTACCAGTAGATGATACAATTCAATTCTCATTTTTTCCCATTCCCCCCTGCCCACCCACCAACCCCCCACCTCCTACCCTAAATGAAGATACACACAAGTATGACAAACACACCTGTGGCTGAATCTTTGTGTTTATGTGTATGGTTTATCTAAACTCAGAATAACGAGTGCTAAGAAGTGGCTGTGTGTGTCACTTTGATGCAAGTGCTGGAAAATTCAATGCCATTATGCACAAAATACTAGAAAATCCTACTCATTGCTAATTGAGAATTCAGTTCACAGAATACATTTTGTTTGCTAAGGAGGCAATTATTAAATTAGTGTCTGATTTATATACCTTGAACCAGTAGAGTGGAGGTAAGAAACATCTATTAAGATTTATGATTTACTGTGCTGAAATTGTCCCAATTTAAGTTCTGCTCCTATTTAATAGAAAGGGCTGGAAATCACACTCATGATCTGTGATTATCTATATGGATTTATGTTCTGGCTTATAAATATTAGTCATGGGGAGATGAGTTTATGATAGAAATCAGAGATAAATTCTTTTAAAGTGTATTCTAATAATTTGCCTATTTGAAAATGTCTTTCAGTAGTAATTCAGATCAAAATTCAATAAATAAAACACATTTATTGATTAGTATCTGAAGGTGTTTATAATCTTTGCATCTTGCTTTACAGCTTGAGTATCTGGTCTTCATAGTTTTTTAAAATCTTTATTGGTACATTGTATATACACGTCATGATCACACTCAATATTCAGAATTTGTACCTGTATATGACACGATTTAATTCTCATTTTTTCCCATTCACCTACCCACGCTACAACCCCTGCACCCTAAATGTATAAGCTTTTCCCCCCTTTTTTATTACATCACATTTTTCTTTACCCCTCATTACCCAACCCCTCCACCAACCACATTTTTGCCTTTGAATATTTTCTTTCACAATATCCATCATACATTCTACACTTGATCTTAGCCAAAAGGCCGAGAAGCGATACATCATACATTCTAGAACTTATTAACATCTTCAGTTTCTCATACTAGAGAAAAGATATGATGTTTACACATCTGTGACCTATTTATTTCACTTCTGAATATGTCCTGAAGGTACATCCTTTCAAGTATAAATGATTCAAACTTACCATTCTTTAAGGCAGAGTAATACTGTACTTTATAGAAAGAGCACATGTTCTTTATCCAGTCTCCAGTTGATGGGCCTTTGGGTTGTTCCCAAGATTTAGCTATTGCAAACTGAGCTGCTATGAGCATGGGTGCACATGTGTTACTATGGTAGGATTCTTTTAATTCTTTTGTGTATATTCCTAGCAGGGCAATAGCAGGGTAAATGGGACCTCTATTCCTAGTTATTTTGGAAATCTCCACACCGACCTCCATAGAGATTGTAGCAGTCTGCGTTCCCAGCAGCAGTGGGGAAGGGTTGCTTTTTTCCTCAGCCTCGCCAGCATTTGCTGTTGGCTGATTTCAAGGGAACAGCCCTGCTTTGTGGAGTGAGATGAAATCTTAATGTTTTCATCTGCATCTCTCGAATTTGTCTTAGTTTTTAAAAAATGTTTTATATATAGTTTAAAGTAATTAATTCAAGCACAAGAATTTTTACTTGCATGGTAGAGTTATTGGCCCTCATCAGTGACCATGCTAAATGGTCTCATTTGTTTCATATACAACTTCATTGATTTTAAAGAAAAGATATGTATATGTATCTGTGAAACAGCTATAAATATTATTTTAAAATTATCTTTTGAAAAGCATTAAGTATTTTCCCTCTGTGAGGTTTTGTTGGACTTTGTTCTCTAATTTTTTTTCTTTTTGTTTCTCTATTTAATTTTTAAAGCATACTATTGATACATACTTGTAGTCCATAATGATTACATTCCTTGTGGATAGTTGATCCATGTTCATAACACATCTTAATTCCTTTTTTCATTCCCCTCCCCACTCTGTCTGGCCAAATGCTTTGTCCTATCTCTGAATTTTAAAAGTCTTCTACACGGAAGACAGAAGTCTTTATTTTAACTTTTTTGGTGTCTTTTACAGTTAATTCAGAGCAATTTGTTGCCTGAAGATCAGTCTCCCAACTTGATACTGACCAAAATACATTTGTGTCTCAATATCTATGGGGCATTGGTCCAAGACCACCTTAGATGCTATAATCTCAAGGCTTAGGTTTCTTAGAGAAGTTAATGTAATAAGGACCTGTGTGTGTAGCTCACTGGTGGAATTTTCTTTACATATTCAAGGCAATTTGGTGTTATCCCTAGAATAGTTCAACAAAGAATAAATAATGCAAAGGAAAACATTTAAAAATTAAAATAAAATGGTAATATATGACTATAACCTATGTGGATATTCACTTGCATTTTGAATTATCTCTGTTTATAATACCTAATGCAGTGTAAATGTTGCATAAAGAATGGCTGTACTGTTTTATTAAGGAATAATGAGAAAGAAACAAAATTCTCTCCATGTTTAGTTTTAGTGTTTTGTTTTCCTTTATTGAATTTATTGGTACATTTTAGTTACATATCACAATCACATTCAATACTGAAGATTTATACCTGTATATAATATACTTTGAATCTTATTTTTTCCCATTCCCTGCCCTCCCTACAGCTTCTGTTCCTTATATACATAAGCTTTGTTTCCATTTTTGTTTTTTTTTCCCCAAATATTTTTATCTGCAGTTGATTCAATCTGTACACTGATGCCCGAAGATTGAGAGAGTCCACTGATTAAAGACCAATGGAACCTTTTCAACTTCAGAATCGTTTGCCCATGTATGTCTGAGCTTTTTGTGTCAATACAGGGACACTGGCTGTAACAAATGGTTTGGTCCTAAGCTAGATGCTCTTGAATTCATGCATCTTTGTAGTTTACCTCCTAATGCCATCCTCTTGGGTTCCTTAACCAACCTGGACATTTGTCCAGTTATTCACACAAAGAACTACAGCTCATTCTCAAGTTTTATATGCTGAGAATAACCTAGCTTACCCTCATTAACTGTACTTTCTATGAGCCACAGCATGAAACACAATGGAAATGTGAATGATTCTCTAGTATAATCCTCTCAAATTTCCTCACCAAGGTATTGTTAGGCAGAGAAGAGAGTGAGTATCTGTTTCAAAATAGGTTGACAGAGGAGAAATTGGTAGGCCGATTTAAAAGGTAACAGTAGTGATATCAGAAGGTATATTCCAAAGCTTGACTTAGTCAGTTGCTGAAATTAATCTTCTAAGTCCACATCACAACATTAATATACAGTGTTAAACTGTAATTTTAATATGTCACACTAATGATAAATTTATAGAACACATTAATACTTATAATAATAGTATTCTTATAGGTTCTGCATAAAATGTTTCTCCTAAATAACTGAGTAAAAATGATTGTTCTGGGCATTGTGTTAATTTTATTTCGTGGTTTCTCCTACTTTTATTGGCAATTCCTCTCTAACTTCCTCACTGCTCTTCTATGGTATAAAGAACGTCTGACGAGAAGTGTTGTCTGCCCAGTATTCCAGCTAGTTAGCTCAGTGGCTTTAAATACTTGCTCAGAGGCCTGAGATTTTACATTTTTTATAAAGTTTTTACTCTTACTGTAAAAGCCATTTCATCTGTTCTCTCTTTAAAAATGTCCATAAGGAGCAACGGAATAAATTCACAATTAGGAGGACTGTCATACGTAATTTCCCCAGAATTGACAGCCAGAAAGGCTCTAGAAATACCTAGAAAAGAGATTTTGGAAGTGAGCTACTTAATCTTTTTATAAACTGTGTGAGTTCGAACTTCATGCAAAGTAAGAAAATAAATCTAAAAAATAATAGGATATAGTTAAATCAATATCAATTGTTTAGAGTGAAAATGCATTATGGGAGGCAATAAAACCTTTTTGGATCCTGGGGGTAAAATGTGAGTGGAAAGCAGAATAAATTATTACAGTTTCATCACTTGGTAAATAACTAAAACGCTGTTGCTGGATTTATGGGTCAGGGAGCGACCTCCTATCAAATACAGAATATATGAGCGGTTTGGGTATCATGGATTCGAGAAAACCCCGGAGCCATTGCTGCCCTTTCAGGTCACCGCTGGCATCGCGTTTTAGGATTCCTTCTCATAGATGGCTTCCATTCAAGTGTCTCTAGTGTGACACAACGCATCTGTACTTAAAGAAGTCCGTCAGATCCGGAAATAGCCCTTTAAGAGAGGGAGTGAGTTGCCTGTGCTATTCACACTGCTGATGATGTTCCTTGAAACCACTGATGATTTCATTTCGATCTATTTTTCTCCAGGAAAACCTGGACCAGCCTTCTGGCTGCAGCCTCAAGGCTGAGTATTTTCTACTCCAAAGTGTTTTGCGCTGATGATTATCATATAATGTTAGGCATGGTGACAAAAGGTATTGGCTCCTTGGGCATTTTCTGGCTCAGCTCACATGACTTTATGATGATAAACACTGATCTGAAGAAATAGAGGAACCAGACTTGCATGACAAGTTTCTAATCAAAACTATATCTGTGCCAAAGCTAAACATTGTCTTCAACAAGAAAGTCAACCCATTTCTATCATGTTCTTTACTAAAACAATCCACTGAAGTCTTTCTTTCTGAGAAGTTCTGACATTTTCAAAGCTTTTTACAACCTTCCTATCAGAATTTATAGCTTGGCCCCATTTTAAAAAATTGACTAGAAAATAGCCAAATGCTTTAAGTTTCATTAAATAAATGACAGTAGTGTTTTGATGATGATTTACATTAACATACATATCTATGTTAATGAAAAGTATAAAATATTAAGAATATGATGTACAGGGCCAGAGGGTTAGCTCAGTGGTTCCGGCGCCTGCCTCGCAAGTGCAAGGTCCTGAGTTTGATCCCCGGTAACCACATAGAATGCTGGGCATGGAGACACGCCCACCAACAATCAACACCGCATACCACAATGCCGGGCGTGGTGGCTCACGCCTGTCATCCCAGCACTCGGGAGGCAGAGACAGGAGGATTGCTGAGTTCGCGGCGGCTTGCCTGGGCACCATAGTGAGCTCAGGGCCAGCCTGAACTGCAAAGCGAGACCTTGTCTCAAAAAAGCAAAAAACAAAAAACAACAACAAAAAAAGAATATGATATACAGTAAATAGTCAATTGCAGCATCAATACTTTCTTATTATACTAAAATGTAAACTAAGGTTTACATTTTTATTTTCCAAATTTTTTCTTTGCCAAATGATCTGGTATCAGATTGAACCACAGGAAACTGCAGATATCTAAGAGCATCACTCAGGATTAAACCAGAGAAGGAGACCAATAATAGATTAAAAGTTAAAGGACCTATTGCTAGGAATGGGCATCTGGGACGGTGAAAGCTGAATAGCAAAGTCCGAAATCACAGAACAGGCAGCGGGCTGGGGTAGGCTGAAGCAGGCAGCACGGCTGAACTTGCTGTCTGTTGGTGGGTTTTCTTCAGTAGTGAATATTCAGGCCTGTTCTCAAGGCCTTTCCACTGACTTCATGAGGCTCACCCGTACTGTGGAGAATAATCTTTTTCCCTTTGGGCCAGAGGTCGCAGACTTTAGTCGCCAAATATTTCACAAAACCTCCATAAGAGTTTGATGGAATAGTTTGGAGTTGTATCTCAGTTTGACACACGAAAAGACCAGCCAGCCCTTGGACATTTTCAGGCTCTTAGAAAAGGAAACTAAATCTGGTTTGAACGAATAATTACAGAATCTTCCTATGTTTAAATTACCTATTTTGAAAACTACACTGAAACTAACTTGGACTAAGCAATAGGCATTCATTTGACACTTCTTAAAATTTCTGCATGGCTCTTGACCAATATTAGAATTTTATCATCATCATCATCATCATCATTATTCTAATGCAAACTCTTCAATTATTTGAAAGCTTGCCTTTTTGTTTTCTAAAAAAGATAGCTGGGGGGCCGGAGATTTGGCTCAGTGGTTCCAGCGCCTGCCTCTGAAGCGCAAGGTCCCTGGTTCAATCCCCGGTAACCACGTACGACAATACTGGGCGTGGTGGCCACTGTAACTGGCAATCAGTATGTCATACCACAGATGCCGAGCTTGGTGGCTGAAGCCTGTAATCCCAGCACTAGGGAGGAAGAGTCAGGAGAATTGCTGAGTTCCAGGCTTGCCTGGGCTACATAGTAAGCTCAGGGCCAGCCTGAATTACAAAGCAAGACCCTGTCTCAAAAAAAAAAAAAAGGCTATTTTTTATTTCACAATATCTGCCATATATTCTAGAGCTCATTTACATCTTCAGTTTTTCCTTCCAGAGAAAAGATGCGGTATTTACAGATCTGTGACCTATTTATTTCACTTATGAGTATATTGTGAAGGTAAATCTATACCAATAAAGTTTAAAATTTTAAAAAAAGATAGCTGGCTGAATGAATAAAAAAGTGGCTTTATACACAATAGGGAAATACTCTCCCTTTAAGCGTAAACTCAGTCATTGGAAGGGAAATGGGCGTAACTCAGGGCCATAATATTAAGTGACAAATCAGACTCAGGAGCTCAAATTTCACATGATTTCTCTGATATTAGAAACCCAAAATATAAAGAAAGCAAAATAAAAAACACATAATAGGCAAAAGGGACCGTTCTTTTGCAAAAGGAAAATGAACCAGAGATGGAGGCATTGGGAGAAAATGAGAAGGGAAGTGGTTAAAACAGTTACGAGGTGTTATGTAAATGTGTCACCTCCTCACAACAAATGTCATTGTTATGCAGTGCAAATGTGTTCTAATAAAATGACAAACTGAGACGAAAAAAGGAGATGGTGAAGGTACTTCTGTCTTCACTGACTGAGCCTTGGGGGAAAGCTGCATGGTACAGGGAAGAGCGCTGCTTTTGAAAACTGCAAATGGAATTCAAAGCTCGCCTCTTCCCTGAAGCTGAATGACCGGGCACCCGTGTCACTTAACCTTGAGGGATTTTAGATTCCTCACCAAAAAGTAGGAACGTTCATACATAATTTATAAAGTTATTACCCAGAGTAAATGGTGTCCAGATTCTCCCTAAAAACAGTGTTTGAAACAAGAGTTTATGTGGAGGGGGATTATTTTCAGGAATGATCACAAGGAAAATGACCGAGAAGGATACAACAATGGAAGGAGATAGAAGGTGTGATATAGACTGGGTGACCACACCTGCTGTGGCGCTGTCCTCTTAAAGGTCCTGGCAGGTACTCCTCAGGATTTTCTGCTGCAAAGCAGAGGTTAAGATTTGCTCTCCCGTCTGGCCCCTAATTGGGAGTAGGTTATTAACACTTTCCAACTTTGAATTTCTGAGGATTGAAATAATGGAGGAGTTCCCTGAAGTAGTTAGCGTTGCTCAGGTGTTAGAGGAGCCTGTGAAAGAAAGCAAGAGATTTGTGTCATGTGTTATGCCTGGTATGAAGTGTTAATAGGAAGCTATGCTTGTATGCAGCTGTAAAAGCTGGAGGAAAATACAAGAAAAGGAAGAAACAGAGTTTGAGCACATGAAATAGCTTGTGCAGTGTATTCAGAGAGGTAGACAGTATAAAAGAAGCTAAAACTATGGTCGAATTTGAAAACACAGTAAAGATGATATTGATGGCAACAAAAATGATCAGAGTGATACATACAACAATAAATGTCACAGTTTTTGTGTAATTTGTTGTTTGTAGAGACTTGTTCAGGATTGTAAATATCCTTCTTAAAACATTTGGCTTAAAAGAATCATATTGTAAAGACATATGGGCACCCATGTTCATAACAGCCCAGTTTGTGATAGCCCAATCTTGGAAACAACCCAGGTACCCATCAACTGGAGACTGGATAAGGAAGATATGTTTTTTAAAAAATAAAATGGAGTATTACTCTGCCATAAAAATTTCATTCATTTATTTACAAATGGACACACCTTGGGGACACGCCAATAAGTGAATTAAATAGATCATAGGTAGGTAAATGCCATATCTTTTCTTTGGTATTAGCACCTGTAGATGGAAATGCGTTCTAGAATGTTTGATAGATTTTGTGAAATCGGAACTACTCAAAGGGAATGTGTTAGGGAAAAGTAATGAGGGGAAAGAATATGATTTGTAAAGAAAAGAAAGCACATGTATGTAGTGGGTGGTGGGTTGTTGGATGAGTTGGGACATGGGTAAAAATGAGAATTAACTCATGTCATATACTGGTACAAATTCCCTAATGCTGAGTGTGATTGTGAGCTGTATATAAAATGTACCAATAAAAAAATTAAACTAAAGGGCTGGGGATTTAGCTCAAGAGGTGTGGCACCTAACCTGGATGCACAAGGGCCTGAGTTCAATCCCTGGTGCCACCAAAAAAAAAAAATTTTTTTTTTCAATTAAGAAAAAAAAAAAATGAAAGCTTGTGCAAATAGGAGCCAGGTTTTGTAGGGTGGTTAGGGGAAGCGAAAAATGAGAATTAACTCATGTCATATACTGCTACAAGTTTTCAAGGTTGAGTGTAATTGTGATGTGTATATATAATGTACCAATAAACATTCAAATTAAAAAAAACTGAACCAAGTGCTCTATATAAATATGATCAGCTAGACATAAAATTGATTTCGTATTTTACTTCTGGTTACCATAGGGATGTATAATGATGCAACCTAAGATTAATATTCTGACAGTTACATCACACTTTTAGCTGTTGTATGCTGGACGTCGGTTTCCGGGTTGGTGGTAAGACGGCGGCTCTGGGACCAAGCGGAGAGCAGTGAGGGCCTGCGCATGCGCGGAGGAGCGAGACAGTTCATGGGGGAGGAGGTGCTGTGAGAATATCAGGCCCGGCCTGTGAGTCTCCCCCGCTTGCTGCCCCCAACCCGAGGTCACACGTCCTGGTGTGACTCAGCCTTCCGGTCCTAACCAGACTCAGGCGGATGTTGGCACCGAGCTCCAGAACTATGTGCCAAGTAACCCCTTTTTTCATTTTAAATCTATTCCGTCATTATCTCAGTTTTCAAGATAACGTTCAGGATTTCCCATTTATTTTCATACTATGTAGTGGAAATATTAAAAGCACCATGCCACAGTGACAAATATCCACCCATGTCTATAGCAGCACAGTTTTTAATAGCTGAGTCTTGGAAGCAACCCCCAAGCCCCTCAGTTGGTGAGTGGATAATGAAGATGTTTTTAGGAGGAGGGAATTACTCAGCCATAAGAAAATGATAAATTTGAGGCACATAACTAAATGGATGCACTTTGAGGCCATACTCCTGAGGTAAATAGGGCGCATATGTAATTACCCATTCACTTCTCTGGTGTGAGAAACTGAAAGTGTAAAGGAGGATCAAAATGTAAAATAGATATTGTGTAATAGGAAGAAATGACCAGTGGGGGAGGGGAGCTGGGGGACAGTGAATTGAAAGAAGGGAAAGAAAAAATTGGAGGAAAAAAAAAAACAGAGCTTGTGTATATGGAGGATGGAGGGCAGGGGAATGGGAAAAATGACAATCAAGACATGTCATGTACAGGTACAAACTCTCAGTGATGAGTGTGATCATAAGTTCTACCCACAAGGTATCAGTAAATTCAATTAAAATATATGGAAAAACAGAGTGGCTTTGAATTTTGCCTCTGCTTCTCATTTGCTCCCCAATATTGGTTGAATGATTTTGTTTTTATAAAACTTAGCTTCTTAATCTGTAAAAGGAGGATAATGCTGCCTGCTCTCTTTGATTGTTAAAAGAATTGTTGGGTCACTTTAGTGCATGTAGACAAATGTGCATTAATATTTCCTTTACTGTCTTTCCCCCTTTATAGATTTATACAACTTGTGTGTTACTGCTTTCCAGTTTAGTCAGTCAGCATTTTGCTAAGCACACTCTTTATATTCCAGTTTATTTCTAGGAGTGTTCTAAATTCAATGTCTTTTTGTATCAGTGATGATCTTTATCCAATTTGATAGTCTCGAGCTTTCCTGTGATGCCTCTATTTCAGCCAGCTCTGGTTCTATGTGACTATAGTGTGTTCGTTTTAAAGTTTCCTTCATAATAAAATCATAAGACTGAAGATACTAAATTCCTCGCAGGAAGTCCAGTGCATTGTAAATATAGAATTCGAACACCCATTGAATTAAAAGCGTGATGATAAATAAACTAAAGTCTGTGTTATTTTTCAAGTCTGGAATCAAATGATATTCAAGTATTTTTACATACACAGATCCATTTAAAATAAACAATATGCTGGCTTGGAAGTACTCTTAAACACAAATTATGAAGCAAACTTTTGTCCCAGGTCATGAGAGTCATTCCTACTTGCTGTTCCTTAAGGAAACACTATAGGATTCGATACTCTGCTTTTCACATATCAGGAACTTTGAGAAACTAGCTGTACTCTTGGGATAAACAAGTCAAGGTACCAGCTAATCTTGCTGGAAATGTCAGCATGGGCAGTGAAAAATAATCAGTTTTGAACTTCAGAATCTTAAAACAGATGTTACAAAATGTCAACTCTGTAAACAATTGATTGCCAGCATAGAGTTTTGCCTGACGCACTTAAAGTCAGGATGTTTCCAGCATCAACAAACTCATGAAATTTTAGAGTAAATCTGCATTATTTATGGCAAAGGACACACATATTAATTTGTGTTTTTCTATCATACTCTAGAATAAATCAAGTCTTCTTTTACTCCACATAAATAGAAGCCTTATTAGATTCTAATCATAAATTCTCACTAAAAGAGCTTTGGAAAAATAAAAAGATGTGTGTGGTTCAAAAAAAAAGTCTCTTCTTAAACATTAAAACAGAAACAATAAACCTGCTGGGAAACAGGTTAGGCAAAACTCTATGGAGACATTGGTTTAGACAGAGACTATGAATAAAACCTCTATAGCACAAGAACTAGCAGAAAGAATCAACAAATGGGATCTCATCCTACTGAAAAGCTTCTGCACAGCAAAAGAAGTCGCTGGCACTGCTAAAAGACAACCAACAACATGGGAAAAAATCTTTACTAGCTGTTTATCAGACAAAGGGCTATTATCTACAATATATAAAGAACTGAAACAGATCAACCTCCCCAAGTTTAAAGACCCAATTCAAAATTGGACGTCTGAAATGAACAGACACTTCTCAGAGGCAGAAGTCAAAGCAGCCAAGAAGCATATGAAGAAAAGTTCAACATCACTGGTCATTCGAGAGATGCAAATGAAAACAACACTGAGATTTCATCTCACTCCACAAAGAATGACCGCTATCACAAAATCAAATCAACCAACACTAAATGCTGGCGTGGCTATGGGGAGAAAGGAACCCTTCTCCACTGTTGGTGGGATTGTAGACTTGTGCAACCATTGTGGAGATCCGTGTGGAGATTTCTCAGAAAACTAGGACTAGGGGTCCCATTTGACCCTGCTATCCCCCTGCTAGGAATATACCCAAAAGAATTTAAGAAATCATATTGGACAGATAGATGTACACCCTTGTTCACAGCAGCTCAGTTCGTGATAGCTCAATCTTGGAAACAACCCAAATGTCCATCAACTGGAGACTGGATAAAGATGTGGTTTTTTTTTTTATAAAATGGAGTATTATTCTGCCATAAAGAATGACAAGATCGATTCATTTATGTGCCAATGGAGACACCTGGAGGATATACTAATAAGGGAAATAAATAGATCACAGATAGGCAAATACCGGATCTTCTCTTTGATATGAACACCTGTCGATGCAAATGAGCTCTAGAAAGTATGACAGTTTTTATAGAATGGGAAATTTCCATAGGAAATTTGGTGTGGGAATGTAATAAGGGTAAGGAATAAACATGATTCAGAAAGAAAATAAAAGAGTACGTATAAAGAGGGTGGGGAGGTGTGGATGGGTAGGGATATGGGTAAAAATGAGAATTAACTTGTGTCATATACTGGTACAAATTCCCCAATGTGACATGTGATTGTGAGATGTATATAAATTGTACCAATAAAGAATTCAATTAAAAATAAGTCTCTTTTTCTTTGAATCTTGTATTGAACTTAAGATCACTATGTTAAAATGAAACCAGTGTGGACTCTCTAGAGATTGCTAAGTGAGCAGAGATTTACCAAAACATCATCATTTCCAAATCCATGTAGCTACTTTGAAAGACAGGACCAGTGGGCAACCCCAGGCATTCTCATCCATGCGATGATACAAGATGACTTTTCACCATCCCATCCTTGTGTTGAACTGTAGCAAGCCCTGCTTTTCCTGAGACGTGGCCGGTTTTTTTTTTCCCAGAAGTGAACAAAGATTAAGATAATGGGCAACTGACTTCATTTAAAGGACAAACCAAGATCATGTGGGTTGAAGGGTCCCAATCACAATACTAATTTTTAGTAATATTTAATATTGACTTTGAGTCTATTGTGTGCCAGGCTCCTATGAAAAGAGTTCCACAGCTATCTGCTTTCTCCATATAAGGAAACTAAAACTTAAGAAGCTTCAGAAATTTGACCATAGTTGATAGTTTCCTATGCTATGCAGAAATAGTTCAATTTGATATGATTCCATTTGTTGATTCTTAATGTTATTTCTTTTTTTTTTTTTTTTTTTGAGACAGGGTCTTGCTTTGTAGTTCACGCTGGCTCTGCGCTCACTATGTAGCCCAGGCAAGCCTTGAACTCAGCAATCCTCCTGTCTCTGCCTCCTGAGTGCTGGGATTACAGGCGTGAGCCACCATGCCTGGTTTAATGTTATTTCTTGTGCAATCGGGATTCTGTTCAGAAAGATTTTCCTATGCTTATATAGTCAAGACTTTTACTTATTTTATCTAAAGCATATTAAATGTTTCTATTTTAACATTTAGATCTTTGATTCATTTTGATTTTGTAGAGAAATGTATGCACCTTGAGGTAAAGCTAAATGAAATAAATCAGGCACACAAATGTGAATATCACATGATTTATCTTATGTGAGAAACCCAAAATACAAATAAATTAAAGATCAAAATGAGAGGTAGGTAATAGGGAACAGAGAGATAAGTCATATGCAAAGGGATGGAGACCAAAAGATGGAAAGAGTAGAGAGAAAACAGACCAAAAAAAAAAAAAAAAAGAATTGAGATGTGTTATGTACACACACGTATTCCTCATGATGAATTGTGTACTGTAAACATCTACTAATAAATTTAAAAAGTTATCCAGAGTCAGGAACTATCAAGTGATGTATTGAGGCTTGGGATTCAGGTCTAATGTCGTCACTCTTCTCTGTATTTTTATAAAATATATTTTCCTAGGGCCAGAGACTTAGCTCAGTGGTTCCAGTGCCTGTCTGGCAAGTACAAGGTCCTGAGTTTGATCCCAGGTAACCACATACCATGCTGGGCGTGGAGACTCACGCCCACCAGCAATCAATACCACATACAACAGTGCTGGGCGTGGTTGCTCATGCCTGTAATCCCAGCATATGTAGGTATGAAGTATATGTTTTTCTCCTGTTTTCAGTTGTAGCTATTTTAGTCTCTGAAAGATTTTTACTAAATGTATAAAAAGAGTAAGATGAGGGCTGGAGGATTAGCTCAGTGGTTCCAGCACCTGCCTCATAGGCGCAAGGTCCTGAGTTCGATCCCCGGTAACCACATAAAATGCTGGGCGTGGAGACTCACGCCCACCAGCAGTCAATACTGCATACCACATACCACAGTGCCAGGCATGGTGGCTCATGCCTGTAATCCCAGCACTCGGGAGGCAGAGACAGGAGGATTGCTGAGTTTGAGGCTTGCCTGGACTACATAGTGAGCTCAGAGCCAGCCTGAACTACAAAGCGAGACCCTGTCTAAAAAAAAAAGAGTAAGATGAATATACAACTGAAATCTAGAAGAAAATACTTAGTTGATGATTAATAATTTATGCTAGATCACAGAGAAAAGAAGTTCTTTCTTCAGCCACTCAGTGCCTAGCAGAGGCTTGCAGACTCTCAGACTGGCTACCATATTTCCCCTTATTCCTTTCTTTTCTGCTTCCTGAAGGCTGCCATTGATAATGCAGTATGAAGGGACATAGCTGATTAAAATGTGTGTCACATTGGTCATGGTATCACTATAAAAACTTGGTGACCATTTATTAATGAGTTCATTACTTCAGAAAAGGAGCTGATGCTACTGCATCTGCAGCTCTTGCTGCTGAGACAGTGAAGTCCTAGCTGGGGCTTGATGGATCCTTGGAATGTCTGTTTCCAAAGATCACTAGGAAGAGATCCTGAGTGGATTGTTGGTGTAAGATACAGAAGGTATAAAAGTAGTTATTATATCTTTTTTTTCTTCCCTACACTTAATGCTTTAATTTACATTATCATTGCCATTGACCAAATCGGGAACTGTGTTTGTTTCGTTGGCACAGTACTAGGGATTGAACCCAGGGCCTTTGCACTGAGCTACTTCCTCAGCTACATTTTATTTTTGAGACAAGATCTTAAGTTGCTGAATTGCCCAGACTGGTTATGAACTTGTCAGCTTCCTGCCTCAGTCTCCCAGTGGCAACTGTTCTTGGAATAGATGATATTCTTCATGAAATACCCTATAAATTAAAGAAAAAGTAATGTCTCTAGTTCATAAGTTTATGTATGAATAAACAATTTGTAGTGTAGATAAAACAAGTTAACCAAAAAGATGTGTTGATTAATGAGATTTATGAACTGTGTTTAAGACTTGTTGCTGTTTACTGGCAAAATTATTCCATGCAGTTTGGTGTTTTTTTCCCATAACATTCAAGGTATGTTCAGCCTTCAGATGTGCAGTTAGCACCCTAAATTTGAGGGACACTATCTGGCACGAAGAAAATAGCAGCAGCAAACAGAACTAGAAGCGTATTGGTTTCTATCTAGAAGGTCATAAAAGTGGAAAATTTGTGCCGGGCATGGTGGCTCATGCCTGTAATCCCAGCACTCGGGAGGCAGAGACAGGAGGATTGCTGAGTTCGAGGCTTGCCTGGGCTACATAGTGAGCTCAGGGCCAGCCTGAACTACAAAGTGAGACCCTATCTCAAAAAAAAAAAGTAGAAAATTTGTACATGAGTGTGCAAATCAGTAACTATTACATTCTATTGAAAATGTTGGGAGCCCTTACTGTATAGTTGGTGTGAATATATAGGATAACACTTCTGCTACAGGCCTTGACGTTGCCGTGACAGTGATATGCTGAAACACCTTATATCTAGGGCAGTGCAACTCGGGTGCAGTAAGGCACTCATAATAAGATTTTACTAGATATGTTTTGGGTCCACTAATAGGAGACAGTTTCATATCATCCAATCATCATTTCTGCTGCTGACAGAGTAACTTCTGCCTTGGGAAACGCTTTGCCATCCTTCTGTTTAGGGACTAATGAGTAAATGGGACTTGTGACACAGGTAACTGATTTACAGTAACTAGATAAAAGTGTGAGCAGGGATACTCATTTAGGGGATGCATTGTTAGAGTTTGGGGCCACTAGGTAGGAAGGGAACTGTCTAGATGCTTGTCTAGTTTTATTAAAAAGTAGTCGTCAAACCCTGAAGGACATCTTTCTTTCCTTTTGTGCTAAATTCTTGCATGATCAATGCTCTACTTATGTCTCCAGAGCTAGGTGTTGTTTAGTTATGTATTCCCTAAATATTATCTCAACAGCATAAATAATATATAGGCAATTGGTCCGGGGTATGTGTGCAGACTGGGAAGGTAATATTGATCACGGCTTTCTAGACACGGCAGCATTTACGTGGTCTGCAGCTGGGGAAAACAACACCAGTTTCATTACACACTTGATGAGTTCCAAGAAAAGAACAGGCTTCTTTCCCCTAATTTCCTGCCAGACTGCAGACTACATATACATAACATATACATAAACACAGACAAACGCACAACAGACACACATTTCTGACTGTAAACAAAAATGTGCTTGTTGAGAAAACTTGGAAGATAGAGACAGTCCTACCAAGACACTGAAATTACCCATAAATTCATTACCTCAGCCCAAATATTTAACTGCCATTTAGCTGTCATTCGTTCACCAAACGTTTTGTGAGTATCTGTTGTACGCAGGCAGGTAGTCCCCAGGTGATGCAACAGCATTAGAGGCCCACACGGACAAGAGACCCTATATGCATGCAGATTGTATTTTAGTAGTGATGAGTCAGGAACCAAATAAATAAGTAAAGTCTGTAGTTTTAGGAAGACCTTCAGTAGGATCCTTCCACCTACCCTGAGTCCCGGGGAGAGGAACTTAAGGCTGAGTTCCTTTATCCTCAGAGTCCTGACGGGTTTAGGAAGTAGGAAGGACACAGGCAGGAGGTCAGAAGGTGCTGGGGGAGAGACGCTAGGGAATCTGCTCTTGTTGAGTGGTGGGTTCACACAGAGCCCAGCTCCTGCCCGGCAGCCAGGTCATAGTGTTCCGCCCAGGTTGTGCTCTCTGCTCGCTTCTCTGACCTGGGTTCCCCGAGGCAGCGCCGGCTCTCTCCTTGCTTCTCTGGGGATGCTGTGGGCTTCCGGCTGCTTTCCCTTGACTCTGCTCATGCTCTGTCTGTGAACGGGCCTCCAGAAAACTGGGCTCCAGCACCACTCACTGAGTCACCTTTTTCCATCCGGGACTGTGACACATACACTTAGTACATGGAAAGATGTAAATGTTAAGGAAGAAAAACAGAGGTGGAGGTTGGAAAATTTTGTGAAGAGCTTGAATTTTTAGAAAGACCAGAGAGAAATGAATTTTCAGTAAGATCTGAGAGAAACATGTGAGTGTATTTTACACACACACACACATGGACAGACGTGCACAGAGTGTACTCTAGGCACATGTGCATGAATATATTGCTGGAACAGACTCAAGTTTTGCACACTGTGTTCTGTAACTTCACAGTGCAGGAGCGTTTCCCCCATGTCATCCGGTGTGCTTTTTTTACTCAATTGCATTGGCTGTTGGTAACTTCGTTTTAAGACTGTAACATACTTTATGTAATTGATCCCCTGCTTTTAGACAATTAGATTGGGTTTTACAGCTGCATTATTGTAAATGAACCCGTTGCAGTCCATACTTTCTTAATTCATTTTACCGATTTGTAGGGCCTACTGGGTCATCTTTCTGGGATCCCTGTTTTACTCTTTTGTACAGTGGGAGAATGGACTGTGGTCTCTTGCTGTCGGTCTTTGGGACAGATTTATGATCGATGTGCAAAGAGATGATTTCACAATTGAGTGTGGAGTCTGTAATTACCATACCGAATAGCAAGAAGCAACATCCGGAATATAATATATATATATATATACTACAAAGGGAGTAATACTGCTTTTGGTGCTTTGCTCCAAGCTGGAAGCTTGAGCAGCCGATAGAAGGCTGGTTCTCATAACTGCAGACCCATTTAACCCGCTCACTCCGTGGCTCACCCTCGGGGCTACTTGTCTCAAGACAACATCAGGACAGGAAGGCCTGCTAGCGCTGAGCGCCCTGTTCTGCGGCTCAGCTGTCTTCTCTGGAGCAAGGTACACGGGGTTGCACTGGCAAGCGCATAGGCGCGCGTGAGTGACTTTGAGGACACAGGGTTTTACTGCTGGCCATTTGGAGTTCGAGTGAAAGAGAAGAGTGTGGCACAGATTTATGTTGGACCCCGCAGAGCCCTGTTGAGTTACCTTCCAGTTCTCAGCCAACCTCACAGAGCACGTGCTGCTCGGAGATTCAGGTCCTCACAGAAACACAGGGGTTTTTTATTGACACCTCGAATCTCCTGCTTCTAATTTTTCCCCAGGACAAATTTTACTTGGCAGAGGGATCTATTTCTAGAATATGAGTTAAATAATATTTCAGGAAAGTAACATTTTACAATGGCTATCGCATAAATATTGGTTAAAATTAAAAATGAATAGGATTTCCACCCTTTACAGTTACCCCCTCTCTCTTTCCTCTTGTTTGTTTTTGTCATCATCTCTCTCCTTAGCAATGCTATGTGGAAAGCGGCCTAGAAAGTTATTTAGAAGTCAGCCCAAAGTGAAGGCACAAACTTCTCTGCTTGCTCTGGCTTTTTAAAAGTTCTGTTTTCTCTTGTCGTTTCTCATATCTCAATCACACCTCCCGAGACTCCAAGTGCCAGCATAAATATAAACACAAGTCACTAAGTTTCTCAAGCACTGACACAAAATGAATCAACAGTGGCAGCCCGGCTCGGCCCAGACTGAGGAGCCTTCATTGTTAAGCCAAGTTTGGATCAGAAGTTTTTCTCTCTGAGGAGACTTTCTAGCTCTTTCCAACCGTGGAGTGGGCTGTAATGACAGCTCTGGGGTATGGAACACTGAAAGGGTTCATGCAATCAAAGAAATCCCCTATTCTCATAAGTGATATCTTTGCAAACATTATTATTGCCTCTTTACAAAGGAAGAAACCGGGGCTCAGAGGAACCCAAAACCACCCCACTCTTAAGCGTTGAAGCCACACCATAGACCTGAGTGCACAGTGTTCATCGTGATGACCACGCCTGTATTTATCCAGTGCCACACACTGGTGACTAGAGAAAACTGGAGAGTTAAACCCATTGCAAGGGTTCCACAGCAAACCTGACACAAGAGTGTGTGCTGATGCTCTTTATTAACAGGGGAACAGTTTCCCAAAATTTCTGATTCAAGATTTATCGGGAGGCAGGATTTCTGCCTTTTGTGAGCCACCAAAGTGGAATAAAGGAACCTGTCTGAATAGCAAGTTCAGGGACGTGGAGTCATAGCCTTGTGCACCTGTGCCTTCTACACTAGTGAGCACCCCTTTGGACCCTAGCGTAGGGAGTACTTCTGCCATTATACTACGTAACTGAAATTCTTTTAAAATCTTCACGATTCTAGTAATTCTGTTGCTGTGGACCTTCTCCGATGCTATCATTCTAGCCCATTCCCCATGTTTCCATTGTGCCTTCGTATAATGTTCTCCACACCTATGCTTATGTTTTCTAAGTCTGTCCTGTGGGTCAGCGCACTTAATGGAACATTTCTATTGCTGTTCCCACCACTTTGCAACAGTGGCCTTCATGCCTTACTGAGCCAATTGTCTGTTCACTTGTCCTTGCTTCCCACTGAGGTGGGACCCTATGAAGGTAGAGGGTTGTCTTTTACATGTATTACTGTGTCCATAGTATCTACCGCAACACTAAAACACAAGAGATGCGCAACAACCCCTCTAGAACGAGAGCACGGATTAGTGGATAAACAGAGTAAGTAGCTTGATCTTCCTAGCAAGTGAAGTTTTTCTTGGAACCTTTTGCATCTATCTTCCCTGGGTTCAGATGACTCACTGCTTGAGGCATTTGCTTGAAATTGAAACCTTTCAAAGAACCACACTTGTGCAGGCCAATTTTACTAAGCTGACTGTGCTACCTGCTCATGACACCCACTCAGTTCATCCACTGTAGAGAACAGAGTGGTCCACGGCTCAGCATTGGCTCTGATGCTGAGACTGATAGCAACACCTATAACACACAACATGGAGCGCTTTGAATATGAAAATTCAATGAAATTCTTTCAATGAATCTTCCATTTTTCATATTCTTTTGTTTTTCAGGTATCTCTCATTCATGTTTTATATCGTTCTGCTTGGCTCGGGTAGCATTTTATTAAAGCTTCCTGATTGTTTTGTATGTTACGTCCATTATGTGTGTAATTATATCTTCTGTGAGCCCACTGAGGACATTATTAATCTGTTCATTAATTTCCTCTGTTTTTGTTTTGAATAATTTGTCCATATGGCCTTTGACTAGCTCCTCCTCAGTGCTCTGCGGCTCAGCTTTGTTGTAGTGAGGAACTCGAAGAACACATTTTGTTGCCTTGTCATCTCATATTTCTATTGTGTTTTGTCTGTTCATTTGTTTTGTTTTGTGTGGAGGTCTCTGGGCTCTTACAATGGCAAGACTTTGTTACTAGCATGAAGTTCTCTTTAGATAGTGTCTGCTTTTCAGTGATGGACTCTGGGCAGAGTGAGCTCCACGCCTTTGCATCTGCTCCAAGATTCGACCACCTATGTTAATTCGGGAAGGAGGATGGAGTGTAATTGGCCCAGTATCACGCTCTTTCAGAATGGTCTGGGATACTGTCATTGACCCAAAGGTAGTCTGGATATTTACATGCGAAGGAAGTGTACAAATATAGCAACTGTGTGACCCCGGCAATGACGGTCCCCTGGGGCCTGAACCACCATCCCGCTCCACTGTCTCCTGGAGCTGCAGACCAGGGCCCCTCCTTTGCATCTGTGGAGACAGTCTTGTCCCCATGAGAACGGGGGTGACTTCCCAGACCGCTGTTTCCTTTCTCTGTGTTTTGCTCCATTTCTCCAACATCTAATTTTCTGATCAATTCTTTCTTGATTCCTGGCAGTGTATTTTTTCTTCACCAAGTTATTATTTTCCAGGTGCCTGGATTCTGACTCTTACAGAGGCTGAATTTTGCTGCTGATCACTGCTTCCCTATTTTCTTCCCTCCAGATTTGTTTTTATCATGATATAGTGAGTTTCTGAGTTGACAGCTTGGGAGAAAAATTATTTCACGTGTTCACCTGCTTAGTTTTTACCCAATGACCTATATCATGATTTTAAAATATAGTGTGTCCTGTTCAAAGAAAAATATAGAACAGATGCAAGAAGACAAGTTTTATAAGAATTATTAAAAGAGACCATCTGGAACCAGAAAATTTGAGACAGATTAATATTTTGAAGTAATGCCTACTCTTCACTTCTGCCTCGGCTGGAGGTCTATTTGTTAAGCGGTAGTTCTGCAGAAAGGTAGTCTGGGTCTCCTTTGGAGTCTCTGTGAAGCTTATATATATCTCTTCGTTTATTCCTTGTGTAAGTAATTAAGGCCTTGATGATATTAAGTCAGGGTGGAGAAATTAAAAAAGGGAAGCTTAACTGATTCTGTGAGCAGGCATTTATTTCTGTGACAGAGCGGTGTGTCTCCCAGTGTCCGTTCGCGACGTTGTCTCGGCTCCTCTCATCTCCAGTGAATCGCAGAGGCTGCGATCTCTCTGGCTGAGCACAGTCCTGGCGCGGATGCCGTCAGCGGCCTGCTACAGCCCTCAGCCTAGACTTTCCATTGGCGCCAGTGAGCTGGGAGGTGCATCGTACTGGGCGTTGGTACCTTCTTTTCTGGCCTTGATCTGGCTTCAACCTGGGGTTCACGGGGACTCCATGGGGTTTCCGCAGTATTCCTGGACGTGAGGGTGTGAAGAGAACTTCCTGTTCCACCCTAATAAAACGTACTAATTCCACAGCAGCAGACACTGACTGTCCGACCCGTAGAACTTGGGGCTCCTAGTTTTTAAACACTTGCTCCTGATCCCCCTCTTGCTTCCCACTTGGTCCCTGTTACTGTGTCCTTGGGATGTTCCAGTTGCTTAACTTGCGTCCAAGGAACCTGGCGATCCTGTGCCTTGTAACCACTGTCCCTTCCCATCCCTGCTACGCTCCTTCGTGAAAGATCGAGTGCTGACTGGTCAGGAAGCTCATCTTTCCTCCTCTGGGCTGTGTGTGTAGGGGGAAGGGCAGACTGAGGAGTGGTTTATACTCCAGTCTCCGCCACAAGGATGCATCTGAAGATAGAATTCTTCTGCAAAGTTTCCTTTGCAGGAGTCTTTCCCGTTTCCTGTTCCTTTCCCCACATCCTCCTCTTCCTTTGTTGAGGTCACATGTCCTTGTTCTGTGGTTCACTCCTGAAGAACCCCATTGACCTTTTGTTAATCTTGTTCTGCTGCCCCGTCACATTCACTTATTTAATTCTCACAAAAAAATTCTTTGTAGTGAATGTCAGAGACACAATTTAATCCATGAGAGAACTAATTAATTTTCTGAAATAGCTAGTAAATGTTACAGCCTCAATTTGAACACGGATACATGAGACTCTAATACTTGCTTATTGAACCATGTGACCCAAATGTTTCAATGGTAAAAGACTGATATTGAGCCATCATAAAAGGATAGCCCTGGAAGTGATTTATGAACAAGAATATCTGCATTCACATCCTCTATTCCTTGATGTGTGAATTAGTTTTCTTAATTTTTCTAAAAATTAGTTTCTTCATTTACATAAAAGAAACTAATATCTGTTGCTAATATCTGAAACTATTGCCTGTTACAAATTAGAATAGAGTGACATATGGATTCAGGGCTGCTTTGTAATTGGAAGTCTTAGAGGAAAGTATTGAAGCTTTGGTTGTAGATTTAACACCTGACTGAATGACTATGGCTTTGGGCAGAAGTGTCTTCTGTAAAATAGGTGAACCACACATATTTACAAAGTCGCCAGCTAGGTTCACTGTCTGGCACAGGGCCGTTGCTTGATGAAGGTCAGCTACCCTCTTCTTCATGTTCCTTTTTCAAGAAGGTGTTATGATTCAAGAAATCCTGGAGTTGCCTTCCCATTTTTCCTAAAAACTTGCTTGTGGAGAAAGTGAACTTGTGAGTCTGTGTAGAGTGTGTGTCTGGGCATGGATGTATGTAATATACTCACTAGCACATATTTTGATTAATTTTTGCTTTTATCTCCAGGCATCCTTTCATCTTTATGATCTTTTGATGTATATTTTATTCCAAATCAATGTCAGAAACCTTATGCAAATAGTTGTTTATTCCTGTCATTTTCCAGTCTCTATTCAATCCTGCTCTTTTCATGAAGCTAATGTTATTCCCAGTGACTTCTTTTAAATTTCATTTGTTTTAACTCAAACACTAAGAAAATAAAACATTTATCTGGTGTGTGTGTGTGGTATTTTCCAGCATATACTGTACAATATTATGTATCTGGGCATCAGTACTCCATGACCAAGTCTTAGTTTCTTAAGAAATATCCCACACACTCAGACAGACTGATATGAAAGACCTTTTAGGTTTCTCATTTACAAGTAGAAAAGCCAGAGATAACAAATGACTGCTCAAACACAGAGCCAGAACTATTTCTATCAGATCCAAAGCTTTTCTACTATGCTTCCCATGAAGATATGTGAGAGATGTAACATTACTATACAATGAATTTTAAAATATTTACAGTTGTTCTTCACAATGTGTTTGTTTCTTCTCTACTCTTGCCAACTTTTTAGGCTTTCTAATAATACCACTTTATTTTAGTAAAAATCTAATTCTGTTTTTAGTTTCTGACATTGGCACCTTTGTTAAAGATTATACAGACTCAGAAGAAAGCCAGATTTTAGAATAGTTACACTTAAAATCCGTAAGCTTTGGATTTCAACCATGCCTATTTCTGATTATGAAATGTTGCAAGGTTTTCTAATGTTTCATTTACTTTATCAGCAAACCCAAAGGATCATATCTATCTTAAAGAGCCATTGAGAAATTGGCATTTTATAACATTAGCAAATTACTTAACTAGAGCCAGACATACTTATTACTAATATATGGCCCTTAGTAAAGTAAGAGTATCAAACGCTCCTCCAAATTACATAAAGTATTTGGTTCTCCGTGGAAGTAAGGACACATCCATGGAGAAGAATTGTGTGGGACTGTCCTCATGAGTATCTGGATAAGAAAACATTGCTGCTTAATTCTTTATTAGGAAAGCAAAATAAGAAATCAAAATGGGCTGACTTGCCTTAGAATAGTGCATCCAGATGAGGGAAGGACCTTTGTGAGCATCCATTTTGTGTTGGAAACCATCTTGGGTGCTTTAAGTGCATTGTTTTATTTAATTGTCACAAGTGTTCTGTGTTAAACATTAATAACTTCTGTTGAAGGGATGAGGAAACAAAAGTTCACCATGTTTTCTGTAAAATTCTAGAAACAAAATATTATAGTTTTATAGATCACATAAAGTCTTGGACCCCATTCCTCAGCCTTGCCTTTAGGTGATACATAAAACAGTGACTATAGCTGCTTTTTTTTTTTTTCCAATAAACTTTTACCTTCAAACACAGTTGATGGGTTGGATTTGATCCCTAAGTCCACGTTTACTGACTTCTGGCCCATAGTGACAAAGATAGAAAGCCAATATTTGGTGTTACGTACTTTCCAGTAATCTGCATTGACTCTTTAATAAGTATTAAGCTTAGAAGGAAGTTCACATATTTTGTGCTAATTGTGGTTTAAGAGTATCCAAGCTTTAGGGAGAACTGTCACATTATAAACTAGTGCCACTGTATATTCAAGGGAAGTTCCTGGTAAGTGGTTGCTGTTGGGCAGGTCTTGCGTGTGTGACCATAGTAAACACCACCAATGTGACACCCACCAGCCGATGCACCAGCTGCGCCTTGACACTGGCTTGGACCATGGCCACACCAGAGCTTTGGGCTCACGCGGAGTGGGTCACACAAGCTTCTCTCGGAATCATTCTAACTCTGCCTTTCTGCAGGCGATGGACTTGACGTTACTCAAAGCACCAAAGCCAGGGCTCAGAGGAAGTAAAAGAAGAAGCTATATGTGGTCAATACCTCCCGGTAACACCATACTCCATTGGCTTTGAAAAATAGCCCAATTATGCTCCATTTCAGCGTGTAGAAAATTGATGCAGCATTATGACCTCATACCATAAATCCCCTATACATGAACACTCCCTGTGCAATTAGCTGTTGCTCTAAGTTGCTCTCATCTAAGAGAAACAAATAGTTCTATCACCCAGAGGCAACACAAAACAGTTGCAGAAGACTTTTTTGTGTCAGCCATGAAACAAATTTAAGTTCCTAGTTTAGTGAATGTATAGACAACAGAGCCTCTGAAAGGTGGTGTGGTACTGGCTTGAACCCAGCCTTTTCTCATTCATCAGTGTGACCCTGTCCATCAAAGCAATTGGGAGGATGGGGGAAGGTCTTAAAATTCACAATCAGAGCAACCAGCTCCTGCTTCCAAGCATAGTACAGGGCAACTAGGTAGCTGACAATAGTCCCAGAGCAGGACAACTTATCTTAAAGCTCCGGGTTTCACAGATTTCAGCCACATGGACCTGGCACCCGCCGTGTGGCTCAGATGGTGCTGTGTTTGTGGAAACACATCCTGTGCTCTTCCTAATGGGGAAGCTGGATTTCCCAGGCTCCTTGGCAGTTAGTCTGGCCATGTGGTTGAGTGCAGATTAATGAAATAGAGGTAGGGAAAACTGAGGGCCCTTTTGAGACTTGCACAGAGAATCTCCCTTCATTCTCTTTCCCTTTCTTTATCCATCATATGTCAAGTACAAAGGATCCTCCCAGGGATCAAAAGCCTGTTGGAGGAGCCTTGCATTTCTTTTTTTTTGAAACAGGGTCTCACTTTGTAGTTCAGGCTGGCCCTGAGCTCACTGTGTAGTGCAGGCAAGCCTCAAACTCAGCGATCCTCCCGCCTCTGCCTCCCGAGTGCTGGGATTACAGGCTTGAGCCATCAAGCATGGCATTGTGGTGTGTGGTACTGATTGCCAGGGGGCGTGAGCCACCATGCCTGGTATTGTTGTATGTGCTTACCTGGGATCAAACCAGGGACCTTGTGGTTGCTAGGCAATTGCCGGAACTAAATCTTTGGCCTGAGCCTTGATTTTTTAGTACAACAAAGCCCATTTCTTCTACAAGTTTTCAAAAGTCATCATCTTTCCATCTAGAGTTGCTGTCAGTTCATTAAGTCACTGAGATACCTAGATTCATTAGGTAGAGTTGTTAGCATTAATTTAGACTTTTAGTAATAATAATGATGAGCACCACGGATTTAACTCAGTGGCCTCATGCCTGCCTCACAAGTGAAAGGTTCTGAGTTTGATCTCTGGTGCTGGGAAAGAAAAATAGTGATGATGACCATAAAAGGAGTTGATCATTTTCAACCCTTGTATTAAAATAGGCATTGAATTGTCATGAAACATCTCATAGGATCTTCAGGTATCAGGCAAATTTACACGAGACAGGCTCGTGTTTTTCTTTTGTTTCAAAGTTTAGCTGAAACACACCAAGGCGAAGTGCCTTGTCCTGTGTCACCTGGTTAACAAGTAGTAGGGCTGTAACCTGAAACATCAGTTTTCTCATCTGCATGATTAAGATGGAAGTAACTTCTGTCCATGACAAATATCATCATATACAAGAGCTAAGAAATACAAAGGCACTTAGAAGACTAAAACTCTTGTGTTAAGTACTAGGTACTGATACTGTTAATCTCTCTCAGTTTTTACAGCTGCAGTATTTCTTCTCCTTCATCACCTGAACACAGGAACATGAACTATTTAGGCGGCCTTAGGGGCCCGGGCTTGAGACTGATAGTCTCTTGGATGGGTGGCATTTAGTGGCAATAAACACGGAGTTAGAGCAGGGGCATGAGAGCGAGCAAAAGCACGGGAGAGGCATAGTGCCAGTGCCTGCAGAGATGCCCGTCTCACCCTCCTCTTTCCGCCTCCCGCTGTGCATTTTCTCCAGCCTGTGATTAGGTACAGTAGCTGTCATTGCTGCACAGTCACATGATGTTAAATGATTCCTTTGTTCCTCAGGTGTATGATGTAGTAACACTCAGCTCTCATGACACGAGGAAGTGGGGAAAGCCAACTTATAAGACATTTCCTTTAAAGAAAAGATAGAAAATTGTTGCATCAAATGCTAGATGACACTGCTGATTAATTCTGTCAAGCAAATATGCTGCTTGTTTATTTTTTTGCCTCAGGTGTCCTGACCTCTCCTGAAACTGTTACCTCTTCCTTAGAGTAGAGCTTTTCCAGGAGATATTATTAGTGCTGGGAATAAAAATAGACTCTCTGTTGCTCTCCGCAGAAACAGGGCATTCTCACTCTGGTTATTGAATAAGTGCAGCTTTCCAAGTCTTTCTGGCTACTGTTCATTTTGCATAAAATTTCTCCCTTGCTCCCCTTCCGCTAAGTGAATATCCATTATGCCGGAGGTCCCCTTCACCGTTCCCGGAAGTCCACCTTCACCTCAAACACCCCAAGAGGATGAGCTCATTTTCCTCGGTCTGTTTTCACAAAGTACCATATGTTCTTTAATACAGAGGACTCATTACAGTAGTTACTGTACCTGTCTACTTAGCCTATTAAAACATAAGCTTTGGGAAATGATTGCTCTTTCTCTAATAGCCATGCTCCGTCAAGTCACAGTGCCCTTGTATATGATCTTTCCTTAATCTAGAAAGTCCACTTCTACCTGAAGCAGTACCCTTGACACAGAAATGCTAATGATCTTTCAGGACTCGGGAATACTGTATCCTCAGTGAAGGTTTCTATGGATTTCAGTTGGCTCAGTTTCCCCAAACCCATGTGGTCATACAGAAATGATGGGCTGTAGTGTGTACCACAGTGTTCCCTGTCTCACCCCAGACTGTCATCTCTAAATCAGGAAGATACCTCAATGAAGAGAAAGTTCTTTATCATCTACAATTTTAAAACGTAAGTGGGAATGTCTGTATATATACATGGATGTATACATGGGAGATAAGATGTTTGAGGACATGTTCCACAGGACTGGCCATTCTGTTTCAGTCTGTTCCTTTTTGCAAAGACTCATCGAGTACCCAGCCCATGCCATTTTGTTGAGCACAGAGGACATAAAGATGAGTGAGAAACTACTGCAGCTGTCCAGATGTTCACTGACTAGAGCAAGAATTTGAAATATGAACAGTTTATTTCAATCTAGAATAATTCAGCATCTCTTGAGAAAGCAGAATAAGAAAGCAAATACCAATGTGAGACAAGATGTTTCACAAAAGTATAGAAAAAGAATGAGTATAATAGAAAAGCCTACACAGAGAGAATAAATCTCACACAATGCAAATAGCTGGGGCAAAAACACAAGTCCAGGATGGAGTTAGAAAATGGTATGTGGGAAACCAATCAGAACATTTAGAATGGATACTGACAATAAAACTATTAATAATGACTCAAACAGATGATAGCACATTAGTAAAAGGCTGGAGATCTGTGCTTGATGATGACAAGTCATTGATTAGTTTTGAGCAGGCAGTTCCATGATAAAAGTAGATCTTTAAGTGATCAATTATGGATGGGCTACTTCTTGGTATTTCTACTGGTGAAGGTAGTGGGGAGCTGTTCAACAGATGGACAGAGACTAGTTTTTTTTTTTCCAGAAATTTCTGTAATGATGATTATCTTCACCTTTAATTCCCATTGCAATCTGTAGCTTTTTGTGGTAGCTCTATTGCATCTTTCAGTTAGTCTGTAAACTTTGAAACTAAGGGTTGTTGTTCACTTTTTTGCATTCTGGAGCCTAGCACAGAGTCAAGTGTAAAGCAGATTCTAAACACATGCTCATCGAATAGATGTAGCAAGTGACAGATGAGTGTATGTATGAGATAAAGCCTCCAGAGAGGGATCTGAAATACCCAGAACATCAAGTGTCACAGCATTTGTTCCAGCCTTGAACATCATAGGGAAACAGCACATTCTGGTGCAATCCTGGCTCCATGGCTTTTTTTTTTTTTTTGGTTTTTGAGACAGGGTCTTGCTTTTAGTTCAGGCTGGCCCTGAGCTCACTATGGAGCCAGGCAAGCCTTGAACTCAGAAATCCTCCTGCCTCTGCCTCCTGAGTGCTGGGATTACAGGCGTGAGCCACCACACCCAGCATTGTGGTATGCGGTGTTGATTGTTGGTGGGTGTGAGTCTCCACGCCCAGCGTTGTATGTATTTACCAGGGATCGAACTCAGGACCTTGCACTTGCGAGGCAGGCACCTGAACCACTGAGCTAACCCTCCGCCCCCCCCCCTTTTTTTTTTTTTTGAGACAGGGTCTCGCTTTGTAGTTCAGGCTGGCCCTGAGCTCGCTGTGTAGCCTAGGCAAGCCTGGAACTCAGGAATCCTCCTGCCTCTGCCTCCCGAG